>SMSQ01018258.1:109776-164489 GCA_019453375.1 Ctenoplectra terminalis
AAAAAAAAAAAAAAAAAAAAAAGTTAAAAGGTAAAAAAATATTTACAAAATTATTTAGCAGAGGAAGGAAATGCAACTGACGAGGTGCGGCTGTGCAACATCTCCCACGCTTTTAATTTTTAACTCCAACAACATTTTGCGTGTAACTTGAATAAAAAAAATAGTTGACTGTACAGGTTTGAGGTGAATTTAATTCATATTTCTCAGGTGTATTTGATACGTGCAAAATACCATTATCCACGACATAAAACAGACCGCTTATTCATTCACGACGATGCCGTCATCTTTATATTTACAAAGTGCTATCACTTTGCGGTCGAAGAAGCAGATATTAAGATCTGGAAAAAAAGAAACTGAATAAGAAATTTTCGAAGCTTACTTTTTTGTTAGAAGTTCCCCTTTCGATCTGTTATTAGAACATCACAAGTTTGACCAATGTTTTCTTGTTACTTGAATCACCATAAAAGGTAACCCATCAAACGCACGCACTCCACAAGCAACTGCCTATACAAGATCGCGATAGACTCACACGTTCTCTGACTGATTCCGATTGTACCTACAACATGGAGTAATAAAATCTAGATACGAAACTCTTAGTAAGAGGACAAAACTGCAACAGTAACGCCACGCGTGTCCAATCCTTGAATTACCTTTTTTTCCTTCTTTTTCTAACATGCAAAAAGTAGGAAGTTTGGAATTTTATTTAAATTTTAAATAAACGTAATGTTATACATTCTTAGTGGTTTATTAGTCTTAAATATAATTATCGTGTAAAAGGAAAGAAAAATATAAATAATTAACTTCATAGATATTTAAAAGTTATACTTAACAGAAATTTCAATAAAAAATAGTCTCGTCAAATTAGCAACTAGCGCAGGATGATTTCTGATATGTTACTATACAATTGATATAGAAAGCTAGGGAATCGGGGGAAAAATTTTTTTATACTGCAATCATTTGAAATAAATATTCCGTTACGTATAAAAATATATTTGACGAATTGCAGCAAGAAAAAAATTGGCCCAGTAGAGGAAATAATATATTATTTTGAGTAACGTGGTTCGTTGCTTTTTAGCTAATTAAAATCAACCCCATAACACATGCGCGTAGAACGAAAATAGAGATTTAGGGAGCTTCTGCGCACCCCCCACCATGAAATACGTTCGACCGACGTATGTTCACATCCGGGTAGGTGTAAGTCGTTCTTTCTGGTCCTGGACGCGATGTAAGTAGGATCGTTGTTAGGTATTCGTAGCTTGTGACTTCTTTTTTTTAAATTGGTAGAAATTGCATTACGATTGATCGTAAAAATTTTTTTTTTTTTGTAATCATTTTGTATATCGCATGTATAAGAGAGAAAAATTATAGCAATTAAAAATTATTTTTAGAATTCGTTACCGTTTGTCGAATCAGTCGAGTATAAACTATCATCTTGAACAGCAGTATAATTGGAAATCAAAAGTTCTTCATTGCATCAAATATGTGAGTAACGTGTATTTTAAATTATTATTAAGAATTATAATTTTCTAAATTTATTTGGTATATTACTATATACGTTGTAACTATCTTTCTCTTTCTTCTAAGTCGTTCATGGTCGGCCATTACGTGAATATCCGCAATGCGTCGTTAAATTCTCTACAATGTCCTTGGGGAAAATTTATCGATGTAGTATTATATAACGATTTTTTTTTTAAGTTAAAAGTCAGTTTATTACGCGTATTTCAAACTTTAATTCAATACACATGTATCGAAAAGTACTTCTCATAAAATTAATCATAACTAGTTATAAAAAGAGTTATGATTTATTAAAGGTTGCGACATGTAATGGGAGCCCTTGGATCTCTCAGAATTAGGTTTGTATCTGAGTATCTGTTTTCGTAATTATGAAATATATTGTAAAATAAAAATAATTTTATTTTGAATAAAAGACCTTTATTAATTTTACCTCTCTTTTTTGGCATGACTCCATTTTATGTACATGAATGGAGCATGAATGCTTTTGAGAGGAATAGTAATTTGAGAACATGCCTTCGGAATCCACACATCTTTTGTCTGGAGCCGATTCTCTATGTTCGCTACAACCTGGTACAGTAAATTAATATTATTTTCTTAAAACTACTTTTTTTTTCTCTTTTTTTTGCGTAGGACGTACGGAGCTAGTTACCATACTGGAAATTACAGAAGTACCAAGCCAAGGGGATCTGTATATGGAAATAATAGTATCAATAGGAATAATGTACGATTCGAAGGTCGTAGTAAAACTAATATCGGCGGTACTGTTGGTACCTTAAAGAAACCAAATTGGAGTTTCGAAAGTTTAAAACCGTTTAAAAAAGATTTCTATATACCACATCCCAATGTTCAATCGCGTCATCCACAAGAAATAGATATATTTAGGCAAGAAAATCAAATTACTCTCAAGGGAGAAAAAATTCCTAATCCTATTCAACATTTTGAGGAAGGAAATTTCCCTGATCATGTAATGCAATGCATCAGAAAGCAAGGGTTCAGTGAACCTACCGCTATTCAAGCTCAAGGATGGCCGATTGCTATGTCTGGTCACAACATGGTTGGAATAGCACAAACTGGATCTGGAAAGACATTAGGATACATTTTACCTGCGATAGTACATATTAGTAGTCAACAACCTTTAAATCGCGGCGATGGACCAATTGCTCTAATTCTAGCACCGACTAGAGAGTTGGCGCAGCAAATTCAAAAGGTTACACACAATTTTGGCTATGTAAGAAGTACTTGTATTTTTGGTGGTGCTCCAAAAGGAAGTCAAGCTCGTGATTTAGAACAAGGAGTTGAAATCTGCATTGCTACGCCTGGAAGATTAATCGACTTTTTGGAACGCGGTACAACTAATTTACGTAGATGCACATACTTGGTATTGGATGAAGCGGATAGAATGCTCGATATGGGTTTTGAACCACAGATCCGAAAGATTATTGAACAAATCAGACCAGATAGACAAGTATTGATGTGGTCCGCAACTTGGCCAAAAGAAGTGCGAAATCTCGCAGAAGAATATCTTGTAGACTATACACAATTGAACATTGGATCGTTAACATTGTCAGCTAATCACAATATTCTTCAGATTGTTGATGTTTGCGAAGAACATGAAAAACAAACAAAGTATGTATAATAGTTTTGATATCTTCTGCTTTTTTAATTATTAAGATAATATAAAGCACGTGTTAAAGTAGACTTTTTTTTTTGTTTTATCTTTTATGATGATAGTAATATATGATATTTTATGATCTCGTATAACATTTTTCCTCTAAGAAGAACTGACCTTTTTTATTCGGTGTATGAATATTTTATTTTTTTAATCTTGACTAAAACCTAATGTTTCTTTCTGTTACTTTTAGATTAGAAAACCTTCTTCAGGAAATTAGTAATGTTAATCCGGAAGGCGGAAAAACGATAGTTTTTGTAGAGACAAAGAAAAAAGTGGAAAGTATCACCAGAACTATTCGTCGTTATGGTTGGCCGGCAGTATGTATACATGGTGACAAATCACAGTTAGAAAGAGATTATGTCCTTACAGGTTTGTTAACATAACTATTGAAATAATAGTATTTCCATTACATTTTTCATATATTAATTGGTAACATTGTGTTTTATAACTTTTAGAATTTAGAAGGAATAAGGATTCAATTCTTGTAGCAACAGACGTTGCTGCTCGTGGATTGGGTAAGTAAATAGAATTATTCGTTCAGTATTTTTTGTTTTTATCAAAACGTACTAGATTTCGAAGAGCTCATTGATCTTCAGATAAATTGCATTTGGGAAAGTTTGTACTTAATTTAAAAAGGGGGGTAGAGTAAAGTGGCGATGTAGCACAGACTGGTTATATGAAGATGATGCCTCACTGTCTTTAAAATAAAAGTAATTAGTATTAAATAATTTATCATACTAATTAAGAAATAAAAAATTGACAGATAATAAATAATTTTTGAACAGTGTTATACTCTGTAGAATTCTATAATTACTGATATTGTAGAGAGATACAACAAGAATAACACGGTGTAAAAAATATTTTTAGTGCACATTCTCAAACTTTACATAAGCTTACTATATTAAATAGATGGCATTAGGTAGCTAGGACCTGTATCTTATAATTTTTATTATTCATTTCACTTACATTTAAACACATTCAATTTTTATAAATAGGTTTTGTTTAATTTGTTTTATTCATCAAGAAGCTTCTACATTGTTTATTTTATGTCGTACATTTTGATTTACGCTTCAAATACCAGTTACGTTGAATACTTCAGGAAATTTACATAATTTTTTGTTTCTTTTAATTATATTATCAGTTTTATTAAATATCTACTAATGCAATCTATTTCGCGACAAAAAAAAAAAAAAGAAAACAAACAGAAGAAACGAAAAATTAAATGATGCGCTTGTGATAAAGAATTGAGAGCAGATTGGAATATAGGAAGTGCGTTAGTAATAAGTGTGGGCATCTTGTAATTTGTTAATCAGTCTGGTTGTCCTTTGTTTCAGAGGCACATGGTGCACAAATTGTGTTGAGTGTGCGATGAAAAACGATCGTTCAATAAAGAAAACATGGCTCACTCATTGTACATGCGCAATTCTGTTTTGCACATAATATTGTACTTAATGTGCCTCTGTGTTCAGCCTGTGTACCACGCAAGTAGTAGAGTGGTGCGCGGGTGGTGCCGCTATCGTGCTGGTTGGTTGTGAGATAAGACCGTGGTTTACATTTTGGTACAACCGTCACACTTCATAGCCAATGCTCAGCCCGTATCAGAGACAACAATCTATTGATTTTGCTACTATCGCTACTCGTTGATGATGCTTAGGACACAACGTTGCGATATGAAGTTGCATTTAAGAATAGCACACATCGTGGGGCGCTCTGTATGCAGTCATACGGAACGCAATATTCAACGATAACAGGGTTTGTATTTAATTACTATGCAGCTAACTTACATTCATATACATTTAAGTATAAAAGTGATTCAACTTTTCAATGTTTTTTATATTACAATAATTGGGAACAAGGGACTAGACATAAACTATTTAAAGGATAAAACTTCTAATTTTCGATCAAATAATTCATTTTTATTGTGTAAATAGATACGTAATAAATAAGTTTCTTTTCACGGCAAATTAAAATGGTTAAAAATTTTCTATTTTATTTAAAGTAATTTTTTAAAGTAAATTTATTGCTAAAAAAAAATTCGTGGAAGATGAAATATTATTTATATTTTGTTATAATAGTTCGGTAGTTCGATTTAACTGTATTTGATTGATTTTTTTTTTTTTATTTTTTATTTTTTTTTATTTATCATTCGCACTTATGCGCAGACTATATTCGAAATTAACATAAACATTCTTTCGGTTTGTGTTGTCAATCAAGGTTTTAGAAGTTACTTATTAGCTATTCATTGTTATAAAATTTAATGTTAAAATCTGTGTATTTGATATGATACGTGATGTTATAGTGTATGATTATAGGTTTAGCTGCATATTTCGCATTGAAAGAAAAGATGCGAGAAAAAAAAGAACGATTAAATTGTTTGGTATTAATGTCCGTTATGATAGTATTCGATTTCTATTTTGATGGGCACAGATACAAATTAAAGATAAAAAAAACAATCATGATACATAATTGTAACAAAAAATGACAGAACAAGAATATGGGTTTCATTGTTTATTTGGCACATTAAGTGTATACTGCCAAAAAATTATTGCTTTTATTAAATATAACATCTATACCATACCTAAAAACACTTGATTTTTTTTATGTTAGTGTATACTTTAACGAAGGTATTTCTTTAGATGTCGACGACGTAAAGTACGTGATCAACTTCGATTATCCGACGTCGTCCGAAGACTACATTCATAGAATTGGTAGGACGGGGCGTTCAAATAATTCAGGGACGAGTTACGCGTTCTTTACACCACAAAATGGTCGCCAAGCTAAAGGTTTGGTTAATGTGCTTAAAGAAGCCAAACAAGTTGTCAACCCAAAGCTGATGGAACTTGCAGACAAGAGTGGGGGAAACGATTTGGCAAGAAGTAAGTTAATAACTTAAATTAAGTATTCGCAAATATTATTAAACTAAATAGTTGTTATTATATAATAGATTTTTTTCAATTCGCTCAAATGTTTTTTCTGTAAACTTTCAGATCGTTGGGGATACGGAACTTACCGTAGAAGAGAAAATATCTTCCCTAAGTCACATAAACGATTTGAAAATCTATCTTATTTTGACGCGTAGTTGATCGATCTTGACTTCCGATCACAAACTTTCTGAACAAATAACCTGTTGGAGATCTGAAACCTTATTGCAACCTTTTTTCCTGTGATTAGAAAAAGTTCTCCATCAAGGCTGTATTGCTTTATGTTAGTTCCGTGCTCGGTTATTTTTTTTATTTTTATTTATAATCTTATTGTAATTAGTAATAGTAAAAAAAATTCAGCAAACTACGTGCAAAGAGTACCTTTGTTAAATTTCCGTTATGTAATAATATTTTACACTACATTTCTACTTTTTCATTCATCGAGGCGCGCATAAAGTGAAAAATATGTGGCAAGACAGTTGCCGCATGGAAATGTTAAGTATGAAAAATACTTAATATGAAAACAATTGACAATCTCCTAAAACTAAGTTCAATTAAAGAAAATTTGGTTTGTTTTATTAAACAGTTGATTGCAGAAATTGTTTGAATTACGTATTTAATTTTTTTTTTTTTTTTTTTTTTTNTAATTTATTATTCTTTAGGCGTCTCAGAAGTTGGAGCACAGTAAGATATAAGTACATAGTAAATGTTGCAGTATTCATTCCACTTCTTTAATGCGACCAATTTTATATTTGGTCACACAGTGAAATTGTTTTTTTTTGTTTGTTGATGTCCGTAAAATTAAATGGGAGAACGTACTGAATACTATATTTGTAAAAATTACATTTTGTTCATATGCATATCTTACCATATTGTATGTCGATAACGTAATCTTAATTCATCAAAAAAATCTATTGGACAACTCTCAACCGTATAATAAAATTGTGTATGTATCGAATCGTAATATACAATTTTTCATCGATCCAACAGATTATTCATAACCATCACAGCACTTTAATAAGCATATGGTAATTTGTTTTCATAATTCCGTATATTAAAGTTGTTTAAGACATTTAAAATGTCTCACATTAATGTATCACATTTGCAATTACAAAAATAAACTCTGTGTAAATTAAAGAACAAAACAAAACAATCGAACACTTATGGTTTAAATATAACAATCAATCCTTTAACCGCAAATAACCATGTAGTATGAAATTTAAATAAAACGTGAACCGAATTATCTTTTGTCAATTTCTCTAACATTCATTAGATTGTTAACTATAGTTCGATATAAAACGAATTTTTTTCGAGTCTCAAATAATTGAAAGGAAATGATTAAACCGAGATTGATTTTATAAATTTCATGCTTCATTATAAAAAATATAATTATACATTCGTTATTGATCAAACAACGTTATTGAAAGCAGTGTGCACTCGGTTACATTTTAGAAATGAGCACATTTGTTTGTAGACTCATCTTTTGTGCAAAAATTACAGATTGTGAAAATATTGCACCATTATTTGATAATGCAATTAATAAAAATGTTGGACGACATATTACAGGATTGCTTTTTATTTATTCTGATTTTGTGATTCACTTAATCGAAGGTTCTGAAGATGACGTATTTCAATTGTGTCATGAAGTATTTTCCATTGATTCAAAAATAATGACGAACATTAAATGTTTGTACATACAAAGTGATGCGAAGAAAAGATTTTTTGAAAAATGGCATTTCAAAAGAATGAACGATCGTACTTTGAATAATGATAAATTAGAGAAACTTGAGGATAACTTTGAAAATGCTTCTGGTATATATAAAGGAATAATTTTAAGTTTGTGTAAATTATATATTGAATTGTGGAATATATGGCAATGCAAGAATCATGTCAGTATAAATTGTTGCATTTTATGATATTGACATTTTTATAACATTAAATTGATTTATGAATATAACATGAAATTTTTCTGCAGGAAAATTTTTTTGAGCATCTGGAGCTTATATCTGTGAAAGGTCATCCAAACATTCCATCCAGAAAAGAAATAGAATTTGTTCTTCAAAGTTGCTGGGGGTATAACTTGATAACATTAGTAAATGATTATCGTAATTTAAATTATGCTTCTAATTTTGATGATTATTCTTCAGTTTCCGAAATTGTACAAGAAATTGATTTTGAGTATAAGGAATGATTTAGTACGGTATTAGTCAGTGATTGAAAAAAAAACAAAAAAAAAAACATTGATAAAATACTTACAATTGAAAATTTTAAACTGTGTTAGTCAAATTCATTTTTACATAATTATGTTAAAATATATTTAGCAAAAACTATAAAATCAGTAATCAGTTATTGTTATGTATGACATGCAAAGTTGTGTAGTTCATGGATTGTTGTAAACAGGCGTTGATTTTACGTTTATCAATAAAGATAGTTTAGGTTATACCTTACAAGGAAAATCACTACGTGTTTAAATAAAAATTATATACTTTTTAAAATAATTTTGTATGTAAAACTACTACTTTGATGTTGCTTTGTCTGCAGTCGGCTTATGCTCATTTAGGCATTGAGAATGTCTAGAAAAGTTTATGAAACGAAACAGAAACGAAAACTGAACGTTTAACCATGTTTAAGACATGAATAAAAGAATAACAAATAACATAAGTGACATTTCCAATTTCTCAGTTATAGTATTCATTGCAGTGTATTAAATACAAAGTTTATAAAGTAGAAAATAATGGGAACTTCATCAGAAAATAATAATCAAAATTTTGAACACGCTGTAGCAGGAGGTATAAGTGGGTTTGTAACAAGATTTCTTTGTCAACCCTTAGATGTTGTAAAAATTAGATTTCAGGTAAAAGAATGTATATTACATGGAATATAATGACAACATTTATAATGTTATTATACACATTAAAAGGCATTCTTTATCAATGTAGTTACAAGTTGAACCTATTGCAAACCATCATGTTAGTAAATATCGTTCTTTAGCACAAGCATTTTACATGATATTCAAAGAAGAAGGTATTTCTGCATTTTGGAAAGGACATGTTCCTGCTCAGTTACTCTCAGTGGTATACGGAATGGGTCAGGTGAATGAATATTTTATGAAACTTTCATGTATAATATTCGATTACATAATATCTTTAATTGAAATAAATGTTTTTAAATAAAAATATTTTCTGATAATGTTAATTTAAATTCGAAACATTGTGACCCAGAGTCTTGCATTTAATATTATTTGAAATATTTAATTTATGAATTACCAACTATTATTAACAATAAAGTACCTTAAAATATTTTTTCAAAGGGCACAGATTATATTTAGATATTTCAAAATAATATTATTTGTAATACTAGTTCGTTCAAATTTTTCATCGAAGTATGCAAACATTTTAAAGTATGTATAAAACTGTATAACTAAATATTAAAATTTTACAGTTCTATTCATATAATATGTTTATGAATGCATCTCAAAATTTTTCATTGCTAAACGACTGGAAATATTCAACAAAATTTGTAGCTGGTGCAGGTGCTGGGTTTGTAGCTACAGTTGTATCATTTCCTTTTGACACTATAAGAACCAGATTAGTGGCACAATCAAGTAATCATCCAGTTTACAAGGGAATTTATCATTCTTGCAGGCAAGTTCACAAATTATTAAAGACGTATTGTCCCAGAATTACATTGTTTTACAAAATGTATTTTCAGTTGTATTATACTACATGAATCTCCAAAGGCCTTTTTTTATGGATTACTACCAACTTTATTGCAAATTGTACCACACACTGGTTTACAGTTTGCATTTTATGGCTTTTTCAGTGATATATATAAGAAATATTACAATGAAACTGATACTAATTTTTACAATTCTATGATATCTGGTAGCGCAGCTGGTTTATTAGCTAAGACTGCAATATATCCTTTTGATCTTAGTAGAAAAAGATTACAAATACAAGGATTTAAAAATGGTAGAAAAGGTTTTGGTACTTTTTTCAAATGTATGGGGCTTATAGATTGTTTAAAATTAACTATAAAAGTAGAAGGAATGAGAGGATTATTCAAAGGTTTGGCACCAAGCCAATTAAAAGCTACTGCAACAACAGCATTACATTTTACTATATACGAGCAAAGCTTAATAGCATTAAAAGCACTGAGATTGCATGGTTCTGAATAGTAAAGTCAATACTAAAACAACACAATATACGTTTTGGTTATTGTCACATATGTATTAGATAATGTATAATATATATATATATATAAACATTTAAGAAAAGTGAGATCAACATATGATCTTTAGTTGTTAATCATATTTATACAAAGAATTAATTTATGAGACTAAATAACAATATAAGTTTAAAATTAATTTAGTTTTCTTTATATATTTATTCCTGTTTCAGTTATTTATCTCCGACATTTAACTCAAGTTGTACTTATAATTGAAATGGAATAGGCATTTCAGCTGGTGTTCCTTTTAAGACCGCCATAATATTTTTAGCGGTAATTATTGACATTTGCTCCCGTGTTTCTATAGCGGCACTACCAATATGAGGTAGTATAACTGAAATATAAAGAATGTGTTAATTTTATCATAAATTTATGAATAATTTTTATTACACTTACCACAGTTGTCTAATTTCAATAGCTCACTGTCTAATGGAATAGGCTCGGGAGTCATAACATCTAAGCCAGCAGCTCTGATTGTTCCATTTTTCAAAGCTTCTATTAAAGCAGGTTGATCAACAACTTCTCCTCTACTAATATTTATAAATATAGCAGACTTTTTCATTTTTTTAAATGTACTTTGTTTAAACATCTGTTTTGTTTCTGGAGTCAAAGCTGTAGTAACAATTACAAAATCACTCTTTTGCAGCAACACATCCAATTCTACTTTTTCTCCTCCAAACTCGGATGCTTCTTGTTTAACACTTCTGCTTGTGTATAATATTTTAGCAACATTAAAGCCTTTAACACATTTTGATACTTGAATACCAATACGACCTAATCCTACTATTCCAACTGTTGACCCGCTTAATCCAGGACCACACATCCAGGTAGGTGACCATGCTTTCCATTCGCCCCTATATAAATTTTATTTTAAATTAAATATATCTTTGGTTACGTTATTTATTATCTAGCAAGAAAATATTCTGTTTTATACTTATAAATAGCTCTGTTTGCTTCTATTAATCTTCTGGATGTAGCTAGTAATAACGCTACAGTTAATTCAGCTGTTGCATCTGTTAGAATGCCAGGGGTATAACCAACTTTAATGTTTCTCTTTTTTAAAGCTTCCAAATCTAGGTGGTCAACACCAACTGACATAGAGGCTACCACTTTTAATTGTGGTCCTGCAGCATTTAAGACCTCTTCATCTATTTTGTCTGTCAGTAAACAATAAACTCCGTCCACATTTTGTATTTTTGACAATAATACGGATCTAGGAATTGGTTCAGGTTTTTCCCATAGAATAATATCACATCTAAAATACGAAATGGACAAAAAAGAGGAAAATTAGTAAACAATTTTCTAATTATAATATTTGCTAAGTATAAAACAATATATTATGTGCTTGTACAAATATAATTTTATTTAATAAAACGCGAAACAACGTGTAATGTGGTTCGCATGATTAAGGAAAATGAAACATTTTAAATATTAAAAAAAATACTCACTGTTCTTTAAGTAAATTTAATCCTGCAGCTGGAATGTCCGGGCGGGTAATTAAAACTTTTGGTCGACTCATTTGTGTAGAACTGGACGTGAAATATTTCGGGTTGTTATATCTTGAAAGTTTCTGAACGATTGAAAGTAGTGACCTTTGATTTGACTTAGCATAGGGAATAAAATGAGATAAGAACATTCTTTTTTTAATGGTGTAATATAAATATTCGTAATTCTTACTTTTCTCAAGTTCCAGCAATGTGAAATGAAAGTACATATAACCTTACTTATTGTCGCTTGATTATTTTTTATTTATTATTTATGATATTAAAGTTCAAATAGATAAATATATATATATATATATGCCATTTATCATATTTTTTTTATTTGAATGTTGGAAACAAAATTTTGTTTTGTATGAAAATAATATATTCTTATGTAATTATATGTTAAATCAGAATTTCTTACATTCTTTTTTTTTCATCATTATAATTTATATTTAATGTAACTGGTAAGCAGTTATGTATATTAAAAACATCTTCAATTGCTTGAAATTGTTATATATGAAATTTGTAATACGAGATGTGTTATAATGTATTAGTTAGTGAAATAAACTATAAAATATGTTTATGATAAGTACCGATTGTGTTAAGTATAAAAAATGCTTTTCATAAAAAATAATATTTATATTGTTTTACATAATTATGAATACTATATTATGAATTATTCTATTAGTGATTAGAAGCTTCAATTTTATTAAGCTCAGAATGTTTTGAATTTTCATAATTCTTTTTAGCTGCTAAAATTGTATTTTTCATTAGCATTGCTACAGTCATAGGACCTACGCCTCCTGGTACTGGAGTTATATATCCAGCAATTTCTTTTACGTTTTCAAAGTCCACATCACCCACTAATTTATATTTGCTGCCCATTTTTACTCTTGTAATTCCTACATCGATTACACATGCTCCAGGTTTTATCATTTCCTTGGTGATTAAACCGGGAATACCAGCTGCAGCAACCACTAGGTCTGCCAGTTTTGTAAATTTCTCTAATTCAGTGTGAGGAGTATAACGATGACATATAGTTGTAGTCATATCTAATGCGTCTATTTTATCTGTAAATTAATTTAGTATCAAGATTGTACAGTTTTTGTAATCTTACATTCTATACCGATGCAATCACAACATTTATTAAATTATATACCTTTGTTGTCAGCATGTAAAAGTAATGCAATAGGTAAACCAACATGTTTAGATCTTCCCACTACTACTGCATTTTTTCCAAAAGTTTGAATACTGCTTCTAATTATTAATTCCTTTACAGCCAAAGCAGTTGCAGGAACAATTCCGTTGCTACTTAATGCCAAATTGCCTAAATTTTGTAAATGGAAGCCATCAACATCTTTATTTGGTATAATTGCCTGACATATTTCTTGTTCATTTATATGTTTCGTTAATGGCAATTGCACAAGAATTCCATCCACAGTCTCATCTTTATTTAAACGATCAATTTCTTTAATAAGATCTTGTTGTGTGCAGTTCTCTTCTAAGTGAATGGTATAATTTTCAATTCCTGAGTCGTAAATAATATAAATATATATATATATATTATTATTAAATTCTTTAGTATTAGCATATATTAGATATATGAACCATTTTTATTTAAAAACTGTTGGTATATTACATTTACATAAATTGTATTACTACCTTACCAATAAAATTTGCAGCTTTCATTTTTCTTTCAACATATACTTTACTAGCTGGATTATTACCAACAATTATGGCTGCTAATTTAGGTCTCTTTTTATTATCATTTATCCAACTATGAACAGTTTCTTTTAATTCATTTTGAATCTCATCGGCTATTTGCTTACCATTTATTAAGACAGCTTTTTGCCTAAAAAGCACACTCTGTATTTTCTGTTTTAAATCAATTAGAAATTTGTATCAATACAATTACTAAAAGTTCAATACGAGTTACTTACAAAATCTTTGCAGTATGAAATTGCTTCAGAGATCTGTCTAAAGTAATCGTCATAACTTTATTCCAAAAAAACATGGTTTAAAATATAAATTTATCCGTACGTATGAATATTTACTAGCTACTAAAAGTATATTTTATTATTTACATATGTAACGATTTAAAAAAATTAATTGATATAAAGTTTCTGGTGTAAAACTGTACGATCTACTTTTAAATTCGTTTTAGTGATTGTAAACTTGAAATCTTGATATTGCAGTTGACGCAAACAATACGGTAATATAACACGGTGTAATAGTAATCGCTATCGGTGAAAGCGTACCGACTGATTCCAAGTGATTACTGCAGAAAAACCTGTAAAGTATTATAGTGAAAGGCAATGTTGTTTTTTTACTTTTCAAATCATATTCTCGAGTTCCATTTTACTTTTATGTAAAACTAAACTGTAACGTTCTGGTGCATTCGCAGCATTGCTTTCATCTCAATTTACATTTTGCATATTGAAAAAGTAGCGTCGCAATATCGACGATACTCTCACGAGATGATTATATCGAACGTGAGCTATCTTTTTTTAAGGTAACGATTGCCGGTAGCAATATCAATGCCTTAACACTAGAACTACCGGCGATTAAAGTGGAGTTATTTGTAGCAAAGAAATCAAAATGATAGGTATTTCGAAAAATACCTATAATAAGGGTAACAATTCTTTATGCATACTTTTTACAAAAAATTGCGGAAAATCCTAAAAAATTCATTATTGTAAATTTCTAAAATTTCTAGAAGAAATTATGAACAAGTCATTTTGACTTGTTCGGTAGTTCTAGTGTTAAGCGAGCATAGTCGAAGATAAAGATATAGCGAGCTTGTAAATTAAAGCGTTGAACCATAGACGAGATACAGGATAGACTTAACATCTTATGAGGAATTCGTATCCCATGTTCTGAAATACCGATCGTGTAAAAAAATCATGCGGCGATCAAGTTTGCCATCTTCGGTCAGAGTCATCTAGTTTTAATTAAGGTAAGTTAGGCTGGTTAGTTTTAATAGTTTCTAGGTTAGTTATTTCTATTGTTAATAGGTTGGTGAGCCTAGATTTAAAAATCAGCGGTTAAAAAGAGAACCGTTTTTGGGCATTAAGACCCAGTTGGTCGTTTAAAGAGGCGTTTAAAATAAAGTGCAATATTCTGTTCGACAAACTTTTGTAGGTGTTCATTATTTAACTTTCTCCCAAGCGAACCCCATAATTAGACGTTTTGTTACAGTAGTAACATTATTTGTATTTTCATCTTGTTTTGTTTATTATCTATGGTTAGGACTTCTTGTACATCTCAATTTTTTTTATATATCAGGCATTTAATTAATTGAAATTAATTAATTCTATATTTTTTATATTTAGAAAAATTTTAATTGTAGCTGGAATTTTGAGCTTTAATTTGAGCTCTTAACGAAATTGGAAAATTCTCTTCAGAAACCAAGATATTTGCATAAACGTATTAAAAATTTTAAAACAGTTCGACCTATTATAGCGTAAAAATAAAACTATGTATTCTTCATAATTCAAATTTCCTGTAGTAACATTATTTGTATTTTCATTTCGTTTTATTTATTATCTATGGTTAAGACTTCTTGTACATCTCAATTTTTTTATATATCAGGCATTTAATTAATTGAAATTAATTAATACTATATTTTTTATATTTAGAAAAATTTTAATTGTAGCTGGAATTTTGAGCTTTAATTTGAGCTCTTAACGAAATTGGAAAATTCTCTTCAGAAACCAAGATATTTGCATAAACGTATTAAAAATTTTAAAACAGTTCGACCTATTATAGCGTAAAAATAAAACTATGTATTCTTCATAATTCAAATTTCCTGTAGTAACATTATTTGTATTTTCATTTCGTTTTATTTATTATCTATGGTTAAGACTTCTTGTACATCTCAATTTTTTTATATATCAGGCATTTAATTAATTGAAATTAATTAATACTGATATTTTTTATATTTAGAAAAATTTAAATTGTAGGTGGAATTTTCAGCTTTATTCGTAGCTCTTAACGAAATTGGAAAATTCTCTTCAGAAACCAAGATATTTGCATAAACGTATTAAAAATTTTAAAACAGTTCGACCTATTATAGCGTAAAAATAAAACTGTATTTTTAATAATTCAAATTTCCTGTAATAATATTATTTAACATTATTATTATTTAATAATATAACATTATTTGTATTTTCATCTTATTTTATTTATTATCTATGGTTAGGACTTCTTGTATGTATTTTATATATATATAACTATGTATTTTATATTATATAACTATGTATTTTTCATAATTCAAATTTCTTGTAATAATATCATTTAACATTATTATTATTTAACAATATAACATTATTTGTATTTTCATTTCGTTTTATTTATCATCTATGGTTAGGTACATCTCAATTTTTTTTATATATCAGGCATTTAATTAATTGAAATTAATTAATGCTGATATTTTTTATATTTAGAAAAATTTTAATTGTAGGTGGAATTTTCAGCTTTAATTTGAGCTCTTAACGAAATTGGAAAATTCTCTTCAGAAACCAAGATATTTGCACAAACGTATTAAAAATTTTAAAACAGTTCGACCTATTATAGCGCAAAAATAAAACTGTATTTTTCATGATTCAAATTTCCTTATTGATAAAGAAAATTGATCGTTTATTAATAATTTGAAATTCAGTGTTGCCTAAGAGCAGTGAAAAATAGAACTTTTTTTCACGGCTAGAAAATTATAGGGATTTTTACTGAAGAATGTTTCTAGAATAATTTTTAAGTTTTGTTTATACACGTGTGTTCGAACATATCGTTGCCAGTGTATCGTTCACATAAGTAGTTGAGATAAATAATGAAATGCGAACTTTACACGGTGAACAATTTAGTTGAAAAAGTATTTCATTTAGAGAACATACTGTGAGATATCGATATTACGAAACATAAGGTTAGACGGTGCATGTTATTTTATCGATTAGATTTCCTTACGTGTGTATTGATGTATTATCACTTTCTCTCTAAACATTTTGTGTGATTAGTAATATGTAATCAATGAAATTAATTACACATACTAATCATTTTTCATTGCGAGGCTCTTGAAAGTGTATGGTTAGTGAATCAATTGTTTTTATAACTGTTTGAAATTTTTTAAATTGTTAATTTTTTGTTTAACATAGCTATAATGGAATCATAGACTATGTTCAACAATAATAACATGACTGAACAGCGTGGCCTCAATAAAACTGCATTTCTTGTCGATACTTATTACGTATAATTAAGGTAGTGAATCATATTTTTAATTTAACAATCATGTTCAAACCTCCTGCGATACTACATCTTATCATATTGCATAAGCTTTGGTTTCCTTATCTTAAAATGGAAATCGATTTTTAATGTAAAGAATATCTGGTAAAAATTAAAAGACGAAGTAAATAATTATATTTTAAAGAAGGAATTAGCTAAGCTGGAATATTGAAGCGAAATTGAATGTAAAATCGCAGAAGGTTGACCTCATCAGTGACATTATACATATATTCGTAACACATTTATTTTTATTTTAATACCGATAAGGAAACATGAATACTCTGAGCTCTGTTTGATAATAGTTTATCGTCATGCATAATAGGAAAGTTAAACATAACAGTGTTATGAAATGGATTACAGCAGAGTGATTTTTGTACGTTGTAATGTTCTTGAGCTCTTAGCATTAAGGATTGCATCATATGAAACAGTATTATAAGACGAGTAATGTTTATGTACACGGTTTATATATTAAACTGATATAATAGCCAATAAGCGAAAGGTAATTAAAATTAAAAGAAATATTTTATAATTATGAATAAGAGATCTGTAAGTATTTATATAGAAATAACATATTTTTATAAGATTTACTTTATTACTTTAGTTATAAGTAACAAATAAAAATAGAAATAAAGTCATGTTAATATAAATGTGTTAGCTTTTTAATAATATTTATATTATTATATATAAGACTGTTATTACAATTAAGTAAGAGTTATTCTATGACTTATATAGCTTCATAATTTTTCATACTTTAGTAAACATGTATTATAAAATTAACTTGGTTTCTTCTTTCATTAGAAATTCTCTTTCCCTTTATGAATTATCATATATCATCTCACAATCATTCATTTCAATAAATATTTTGTGTTCTTTTTTATTAATTTATTGAGGCCACTCAAGTTTCTTTTTGTTACAGTTATTTGTAGCTATTTAAAACATACAAATGCAATAAAATATGTGCAGTACAGGTATCGTATTTTATTATGTTTTAAACAGTGTTAATTAATATATTGTGTTATAAAAATACAATCAATTTTTAGTTACAGTTATGAAGTGCAAAAATGAAAGTAGTGTCCTGAAATTATTGAAAATGAGATGAATGAAAATTAGGTAAATAATCTTTCAATCTAATAAATTAGTAGGTTTCATTATTATTAATATACATATTTAATGTATTAATAAAATTTTTATTAAATTATCATAATATATTTTTATTAAATTAGTACATTGAATTGTATTTTTGTTAAATACAGTTTAATTATAAAATTCTTATATTTTATTAATATATTAAATATACCGATCGAATATTTTTTCTCTATTACTTTTTAAGTATCTGAACAAAAATTGTACAGTTAAATTGTTACAAACCATGAATTTCGCGTTCGAAGTACGCCGTTAAAATTTTCTCGCGACTAATTCGAAGAGCATCGAAATAGGATTTAAACGATAAGATTTTTAGGAGTAGAGGGAAGTAAAGTGTCTCCAAGTTTTTTTTGATAATGAATATATTATAAGTTTAAAATGTAGGGTCATGTACGTAGTAACCCATTAATATTTTTCAGTCAAACTTCGCCTCATTGCTTTTAAAAACTTTACGAGCTGCATCACAATGTTTGCTTTGAAAGTTCAAAGGTACCGGCCATGGAATCAATTTTTAATCATCGTGCTTCTGACCAATTTTTCGGTTTCGCTTCTTGCATATTTTTCTGTTAGTTGCTTTTTCGTGTCCAGTCTTTTCGTTTTTAAATATTTGTCGAGTTATAACTACTAAAAAAGGTACAAAATTATAAATTTCATCCTAAACGGGATGATTATTGAATTTTATGTAACTATTTCCTGGTTATTTCATCGTATTTTATTTTTTTACTCAATTTTTATTTTTATCGTGTGTTCTCAGTTATTGTAAATTATTTTATATAGAACACAGGTTTCAGTTTTATTTATTGTAATTTGTAGTTTAACATTTGGTTAGATAGTCGTGCGGTTTAATATGTGAAAGAACATTCTCAGACGAGAATTTTGCGGTTGTTGCAAGGTTGGACATACGATCTTTTCATATTGATATGTATACATTTCTTTAGACTAGATTCTAAGTGAACAGTCTCTATTTAATTCTTGCTGGCATATAAAAGTATTGTTTTCATTTCAGATATACGAAACAATGAAGTTGTTTTAATATTTTTATGAAAGATCTGTATTTATGTGTTTTAATAAGTAACGCTGATGAATATACATAGTTGCAACATTTTTAATTCTTTGTTGAATATTATTCAATAATATTATAATATTACATAATATTATCATTGAATAATTATAATATTATAATATTATATAATATTATCGTTGAATAATTATAATATTATATAATATTATCGTTGAATAATTATAATATTATATAATATTATCATTGAATAATTATATAATATTATAAAATATTATCATTGAATAATTATAATTATTTTAAAAGTAAAAATATTAGTGAAATGGTGACACTACTAAACGAATCATTAATTTTATTATTTTTACAAATATTATTAACAAATTGTTTAATTTTAATTCACTTCGTTGTTACGTTTAAAATTTCTTCAGCGGGTCCTGTTTTAATTACATGGTTCAAAATTGATGACCTAGTTTGATGATGCAATACTGAAACATGTTGAGCTATGGTTTTACTTCTTCATAGTCTATTATGCTGTCTGAGGAAGTTCATTGCTCCGAAGTATCTTATTAACAACATTTTGTTCTATTAAAAATAAAATGAGTCATTGGAAAAAAAGAAAGAGTACAAATGGAAACGTGGAAGAAAAAAAAAATGCTTTTAAAAATTGTACCTTTAGAATATATGTGAAAAGAAGAATTTTATTGTTCTTTCATTGCTGGAAACTTTTATACTAGTGTTTAAAAAGGGCATTTTATACTAGTATAAAGAAGAATTATTTGCTAATCGACCCGGATGTTACCCACCTTTGTTTCTTTCTTTTTCACAAAATATCTTTTTATCCAGCCAGTGTAAAATATTTTTGTTCGTAATTATAAAACCATATGACTCTTTTTTTTTTTTTTAATAATGCCGCATATTTAATACAATTTTTATATTTCTTTTTATATTTGTCTTAGAAATGACAATTATAACAACCGTTACTTATGTTATAGATTGGACTTTGAACTGAATTACAAATTATTACATTATCCTTTTCGTATAATTAAAATTAAAAAAAATATTCTCTCATCCCGTTCCAATAATTGCAATCAACAGGTCAGTCGACATTACTTAACTAATTTCATTTTTTAATATCCTCTATACTCTTCTTCTATATTCACTAACTTTACATTTCCTTTTACACAAGTATACATTTTTTCATACCGATCCAACGTACCCTCGAACATCTCTTAAAAGATCTTAACACTAGAACCACCAACGATTAAAGTATACTTATTTCTACCGAAGAAATCAAAGTGGAAAGTACATAAAATAATATGTAATCCCATTCGGACAAAAGTTTATCCATATTTTTAATAGAAAATCGCGGAAAATCTGTCCAAAGGCACCGTAGTTAATTTATAAAGATTCCGTGAAAAATTACAAACGCGTCATTTTGAACCCCTCCGGTAGTTCCAGTGTTAAACCTTTCTCCTACACCAATCAAAAATTCCAGCATCTAATCATTCGATTCCCAATATGTTTTCTAAATCTCCAATTTGATTAATTCCAATCCGTTACGTCCACCTAACACGACTTAATTTCCTTTCATACCTTTCAGACATTCCTAAAATTCGATCAATCAATGGCGCCCGAAAAACCGCAACGCGCCGCCATCCTGCGACGCATAACTTCACCGGATTGATGCCGAACAAGGGCGTGGATCTCGATCACTGTGCTCACTCGAGCCTCTGCTTAGGCAACCAGAAACGTCGAAGCGGTCGAGCGTAAGAAACGAGAGAATCATTGAGTAGTACACGCTGAGGTCGCATATCGGGTCCGCGCGCAGTCCAACGATACCTCTTTCCTCTTCGCCCATCGCTTTCGCGTTCGCTCGCTCGTTACCAGCGTTGTTAGTCCTCTCTTCTTAACACGGAACTTTCGACCTCTCGTTCGGCCGGCTAATAACGCTGGTCACTTCAGTTTATGCCCGACCCTGTCGTCGGTCGGATCGGTGGAGGGATCGTTGAGAGTGGTCGTCGACTAAGAAGACGATCGACGCGGCGAGACGCGCGGACACGCGTTTCATCTTGGTCGCAAGCCCCACAAGAGCAAACGAAACTGGTAAAACTCAATCGACGCTACTTTCCAATTCTTCTCCGCTTCTACTCTCTGCTCGACCTTTTTCTTTCCACGTCTCTTTCCTCCGTGTTTGTTCTCTCGTTTCTCTTTCGTTCTTTCTTTCGACCACCACCATCAGACCCGTTCCGATTCTTTTTTTTTTTTTTTCTTTTTCTTTCCTTTTTTCGCTCGCGTTACTTTCTAACCGTTTCACGTACCGATTTACGAGGAATAGAGGAGCTCGACCTTCAGCTCTGAACTCGCTCGATGGTGGAGGCGCTTTTCGGCGATGATTCACTGCGTCGTGTCGTGTAGGGAGACTACCTACACGCGACACACCAGAGCGATAGTGTTGACAGAGATTAGAAGCGGACAGATTAAGAGGACGATTAGAGGCAGCGTGAACCTCTGCCACGAACCGGTATCGTGCGTCGTGTAATCGGGTTGTCGATACAGTGTTTGAAAAACGATCGCTTTTTTTTCCCTCCTTTTTCTCGCTTCAACTCGGATAGAGATCTTTTCTTTGATCCCGCGCCATTCTTTTCTTTTTTTTTTTCTTTTTCTTTCTTCGAGCAATTTGTGTCGCGCTCGTTGCAAGATTGTTAGGAACAATTGGAGAAACGTACCGTGTGTGATTATCAGACCGTGGATTTTTTATGCATTTATGGAACGAGCCTTAAAGGTTTCATTTTAAGAAGAAAAACATTTCTCGCAGCGTGTGAATTTCACTGGTGTTCCTTGAGCTCGGATTATTTTTCCAATTTAGATGCAATTTTTTTTTTCATGAATTATAGTAAACGGAGAATTTTTTGTTTGGTCTTAGAAGTTGTCTTTAACCTTCTGCGAATCGTAACATATGTTTTAAAAATTTTATTTTATTTATTTATTGTAATATTAAATTTTTCGACTATACTGTTGGATTGATATAAGACAGTCGAGTTGTATGAGTTATTGGTTTGAAAAGTTTTCAGATAGAAGTGAGAAACTGTGATCAGTTGTAATTTTGTCACGATAAGTATAGAGAAAATTTTGATTATAGATGGTTAAGGAGCTTCCGTTTCTTTATTTTAATTACGGAGCACAATTTTTCGTGTTCTTTTTATTTTTTGCTTTGTCGAAAATTCCACGCACGTGTCACACTGATAGTGTTAGAGCAGTATATCGTGGCTTCCCACGTGCATTGCTGGTTGCAGTATTTTTTTATTATGGTAATTCTGCGTGCGGTATTCTTTTGATGTCGTGAACTGTGTCTCTCTTTATGGTCGTGTTAATTAGTGGACGAAGGGTACTGTCTACTTTTTCGTTTCTGACTTTTCACGAGTGAAATGAGTTAGGAAGATTGGTGGAATATTATGGTAGTTTGTTTATTCGTTAACAAATTTTACTTCTTTTTCCTCGCATTCCATAAGGATTAATTATTTAGAAAAGAATATTCTATGCTTCGATATCAAATTTTGATGATTTAAATGGTTGACTGGGTTTTTGTATTATTATAAATATTTATTATCCGATATTTATAACGCGTTCATTCGCGAGAAATTTTTTGGCGAACCAAATGGAGCTTATCAGTTAATTAACGGAGGTTCCTAGACACTTTTTTTTAAATGTGTGGTTTAAAAAGTGATTAATTTTTTTCGTTCTGACGTTAACTTGGTTTATTTTCTTCAATTTTATTTATAAAATTATAATATAATATTTTTCATTTATTTTTTCTATAATTTTATTTCATTTGATCTGTTAAATGTATAATAACTTGTTTTTAATTGACAATATTATGAAAATGAGTTTTAATAAATTGAGGAACTTTTAAAATTTTTAACTACTATTTTTTAGAGAACTTTATGAGAGCTTCATAGCAGATTTTTTAATTATTAAAAATTATTTTTCGTTGCACTAGAATATTTAAATCATGAAAAATAATTTTCTCTGCGAAATAGCGTTGCCATTGAATAACTTTTTATCATAGAGATAGAATTTGTTACCAATCATACTGAACGTGGAACGTGTGAGGAGGTTAATCGGTAATTAATCGACATGGGAGTCGAAGCATGATACACTTTACATGTTTGATCCACTCAATTCGAATGCAGATTAGTGTCAAGGTTAAAACAAGCAGAATTCATGATTTTGAGCAAAGAACGCGTATATTTTATTGATAAAATAAATGTCCGTTTCGAAAATATCGCTTTTATCGCGTGTGAATTCTTGCAAGTTATGCGAAACTTTCGATTCAACAATTTTTGTTCGATAATTTCTTCGACAGAAAAAAAAAAGATTAAAAAAAATTTACAACTTATTTACACGTTGTACAGAGTCAGAGAAAATTATTTTAATCGTTTGAGACAATTATGAAAATACTTCTTAAATTAATTTACTTTTAAACGAGGCCAGCACGAGGAAGAAAAAAAATGTTTCATTATTTTTCTACGCTTCTATTCGTCTGTTTTTATTCAATTTAATTTTGCAGAATAGGCACAATTAATATTCCTTGTTGCGTTTAAATCATCGAAAGTGTAAGAATCAAGATCCCGAGGAAACGGTGAAGTTTCCACAGATTTTGTAGTACCATCTCGAGGATTTCTTTTCTCCCTAAAGCAACGAAAACAATTTATCGTTTATTTTATTCAAAATGTGTGTCCTCTGACGTACTTGTACGAGCTCAAATATTCCCTGAGAAGTTTCTTAGTTACAGATTTACTTTCCAAGTTTCAGTCAACGCGAGAGTAATCTCAAATTTACTATTCTCGGGTAACAAAGTGCGCTGGTAGCATAAACGAGGAACGTGGTTCGTTCTTCAGGTTGCATTATGCCGCGTCTGAAATTCGTAATTATAATTTATACACTAAGAAAGTTGAACTCGGTGTCTTCTTCGAAGAACTTGGCAGAAGGTTCCCTCGTTTCTTTGTATGCAATCGCTATTTTTCTCTTCCGAGCAACAACTCCATTGTATTATCGTTGGTTCGAAGCTTCTCTTCAACTAGAATCGACCGTTTAATTTTAATTGGTTCGTGCTGTTTGACCCTCCTCTCACTCTTTGTTATCGCAAGTGATTTAAATGTTATTCTTTGTCAGTTTAAATTCGATAATTAATTAACGAGCTGGTAATTGGAGAGTTAAAATCTAACCTATGGATTACGATTTTCAGTCCTAATCTCTTGTCCGGGTGAAGATGAACTTGTCGCGTGTACCACCGATATTTCGGGCCTAATCATTTATTTCGCTCAATGATTCATTGCTTTTTAATATATTGCTGCCTTAATAATACCTTACATCGTATTTAAATTCGCAACGATTAAATTAATTTTCTGAAATTAATTTTTTTTTTTTTAATTTAACTCTGTTAACGAAGGTGATCTTGATTAACACTAAACCTACCGACGATTAAATTATACCTATTTGTATCAAAGATGCAATAATAATAGATACTTGAAAAAATATATAATGAGCCAGAAACAAATCTTCAACCATATATTTTACAGAAAATAAAAAATATTAATAACTTATCAAATTTGGGAAAGAAATTACGAACCGGTCATTTGTCCGCTTCGGTAGGTTTATTGTTAAGAAGTGACTTAATTAAATACTAAATATAAACTAGAATTAAATATCGAAAGGTTACAGACAAATAAAAAAAAAAAAAAAAAAAAAAAAAAAAAAAAAAAAAAAAAAAAAANGCTCAATGATTCATTGCTTTTTAATATATTGCTGCCTTAATAATACCTTACATCGTATTTAAATTCGCAACGATTAAAATCGATCTGACTGAAATTAATTTTTTTTTTTTTAATTTAACTCTGTTAACGAAGGTGATCTTGATTAACACTAAACCTACCGACGATTAAATTATACCTATTTGTATCAAAGATGCAATAATAATAGATACTTGGAAAAATATATAATGAGCCAGAAACAAATCTTCAACCATATATTTTACAGAAAATAAAAAATATTAATAACTTATCAAATTTGGGAAAGAAATTACGAACCGGTCATTTGTCCGCTTCGGTAGGTTTATTGTTAAGAAGTGACTTAATTAAATACTAAATATAAACTAGAATTAAATATCGAAAGGTTACAGACAAATAAAAAAAAAAAAAAAAAAGAGAAACTTGAGAAAAAAAATGAAACTCTGATAAGTTGAGCGAAATGTAACAATATTTTTGATAGGAAATGCCAAAAATATGATATAAATTGACGAAAAATAGCAAGTCAATGAACCGTTTCGCTTAAATGCGAGCATAAACGTGTTCGCCTCCTACGTTTAGAATTAAACAGACACGCATATACGCGCCACTTTTGATCATTATAAATTAGAATACAAATACAAGTAACTCCCGACTGTTCAATGTTCTTAGAAAGTGCTTTGACACTTCGTTACTACGGGTTGCATGCGTCCCGCCGTTCTCTGGTGTGTCTCGTTCGAAATTTGTAACGTTTTCAACGCGATATCCTGTATAAATCGTATTCACACGGATTGGAGCGATCATCTTCTATTAACCCTTGGCGTAACGCGGAATAGAAACGGAATTGCGACTTTTTACCTGCTCGTAATTGTAAATCGCATCTTCTTTAGATAATTCATCCTTTAGTTCTGTGTACATTTTACGTAATCACGTTAAATTGGAACAAACGAAAGGAAAATAGATTCGGTGATTTATCCGAAATGGTTGTTCCTTAAACTTCAATAGAAATCTTTTAATTAAATTCTTTAATTGCGAAATCTTCTTGGTTGTTAAAAGAATATGGTTTACTTTTTCTTTGTCGTTTTTTCTTTTGATCGTGTTATTTAATTTTGTAGATAGTTTCTGTAATACGGAATCATTTTTATTTTTATTTAAAATTCTATTTTATTTTAGATTTTCGTTACAATTTAGATCATCTGAAATGAAATAGAATTAAATTTGTAACTATTTTCGTTACAATTTAGATCATAGTTACAAATTTTTATATCTGTAATCTTGCTGTATTAACAAAAATTGTATCGATCTGTATGCTGAGAATGTTTTTAGTTCTTAGAGCATCGTCGTGAAAGGGTTAAAAGATGGTTTTTGTCGGATCAAAAGATATATTTCGCGGTTCACTCTATCGCTACTTACGTCACTCGTTTTGATATACTAGCTCTTGTAATCGTGTTGAATACACGTATATATATGCATGCATGCCTGATGTACATTTATCAACACGTGATAAGACGTGCGAATTGTTTCACGCTCTGTGCATACCATTTAACCATACAATTGTCGTAATTTTATTTTTGGTTCTTACATCGCTTTCTTTCGTCCTGTGGTTTATTTATTTATTTTTTTTTTCTTTTAACCAACGCAAAGAAAAATAAACTTTACTTGGAAACATAATTGTAAGCGCTATATGTACGAGGATATAGAATTGGAATTATTTTTAATATGTTTAATTATTTTTAATATGTTTAATTATTTTTAATATGTTCAATTATTTTTAAAAAATACTACAAATTAAATGCATGATTAATACATAGGAGTTTAGTTCAGGATTGTTTGTAACGTAAGCTAGAAATATTTGTGCCATTTCTCATATCATTGAATTACCATTATTGTTGAAGCGTACTCGTCGTGTTTCTTATCGAGCGAACACTACTTTACGTTTCATCAAATAGAATGCAATAGTTGCGTACACGATACACTGGCAATGGACTCGAGTATTGTTTCTTGATCATTCTACGTTTGTTCTTGCATGAATGCTTCCATCAATCAAACAGATTATTGGTACGTTTAAGTTTTTCCTAACAGAAGATAAAGTTAAATTCATTCTGAACTTGAGGAAATATTTAAAATCGATTAAAAGTTTGAATCGTTTAACTTAAAAGTATTCTTTCATTTTTTCTTTTTTCAAATATATTGTTACGATAAGATGCGTTATGTAAGTAATTTCAATGTCGTATTCGCAGTCACGTGAGACTTAAATAGTTGGAGGAATATTTAAGATTAAATATTACGTTTTGCATGTGCCGACATATGCTCTCGACGTGGTTCCTTGTAGCGCGGCGATAATTCAGCGACAACAAGAGTACTTTTCTTAATTAATCAGAGTAATTTTGTAGTGAAATTAATATTTCATAATCATTGTTTCCGCGTGTTAATTAATTTATCATCGTTCCTCCTTAAGTACGTTGCACTTTTGCGAATAAAACATACTATAATTCCTTTGTTAGCCTTTTTCTTACCTTTTTCTTAAGCTTACGAAAATTTCTATTACCAAGATATCGCGAATAAATTTGAAAAACATTTCGAATATTCCTCGAACAATTATAGTAGTCTAGACAGATTCTAAAGTAGTCCATGTAGTACATGTTTCAAACTCATGAAGTCTTGAAGTCACAAACGGTCTTGAACGATGAATGATAACTTCGAATTAGACGCCAAGATACTTCTCATTCATCGACAGGAACGTATAAAAGAATGATCTACTTTCTGACTCACATTTTCGTATCACATATTTCTAATTCAACAATTACTTAACGCTTAAATTATCTGCAATTTTAACAGTCCAACGCAACGTTTTAATCACAATTTATCTTATTCCCGTAAAAAAAAAAAATCTTCAAAATCCTTGCACCGAACCGATACAGTCGCTCTCCTCTTCCTAAATTATTATCAAATAATTTCTTAATTATCCGTTCCATTCCTCGTGCTCTGAGCAACAGACAGACCAAAGACACCGTCAGATTAACGTCAATCTCTTAACCTCGAGGAAAATCTCTCCACGAAGAAGCTTTAACTCTTTTCTTTTTCTTTTTTTTTTTTTCCCTCGTAGATCGCAGACATTCGCCCAGAAGAACTAATCAAGAAGCGGAACAATGACGATCGCGGAGAACATAGAGTCGAAGAGGAGTTCCACGGGCGTTCCTAATTCCACCGACGAGATTACTGATCGACGTCCGCTCAACGAGGACACGCAGGATGCTCAAAGATCGGAAGAGACCTCGAATTCGAGCACGGAGGGGAACCCGCTGTTGGAAACTGATCGAAAGAATTCTTCTTCGATGAAAATCGACGTGTCGAAGTCGAAGAAGGCAGATAAAGACGAGGAGGACCGAGTGTCGATGAACGCCTCGAGGAAGGACCCGGAAGCTGATGATCGTAACGTGATCGTTCCACCGGATGGCGGGATGCGAGCGTGGATGATCATGATAGGCAGTTTCATTATCAACGGTGTTCTATTCAGCGTCATCAATACGTACTCGTTGATCTATCTCGAGTTGCAGAGGAGATTGATAGAGTCTGGTGAAACGGCTGCTTCTTCGAAGGCGGGTAAGTTCTGTGATGTTTTAATAATAATAGGGAATGAGAGGATGGAATGGAAGAAAGATTGTTGGGACGACGTAAGAGGATGCGAATCGTTGAAGATACAGAATAATTGTTTAGATTTATCAGCATGGGAGACACAGAGAGATGTTTCGAGGTGTACCGTTGACTTTTTTTGTTTTTGTTTCTATAAATGAGATTTTGTCGAAAAGATTTTTTCACTGAGCGTACGTTAACCCTCTGTGGCTTTGCGCGACTTAAAAGTTGCAGACTAATGTATTTATGTTTTAAAAAATTTATTTTGTTTACTTATCGTTGTACTATTCAGTTTGATTACTGTATTATTGATACCACGATCCATTTATAGGAATTATTAGTTTAAGAAATTTTAAATCAAAGTGAAACACTGTAATCGATCGTAATTTTTTTTCTCTGTCAAGCAGACAAAATTCGGGCTACAGAGGGTTGAGTACACAGTACACGTGAAGTTTGGTCCTTGAGGTTTTATAGTTTTCTGAACGGATTGTAATGTGTTTATAAAATGGTTCGTTTTATTCGCATTTTATGTTGCGCGATAACGGAAAAAAGAGAGCTCAGATTA
Source organism: Ctenoplectra terminalis (assembly GCA_019453375.1). Classification (NCBI taxonomy): domain Eukaryota; kingdom Metazoa; phylum Arthropoda; class Insecta; order Hymenoptera; family Apidae; genus Ctenoplectra; species Ctenoplectra terminalis. The sequence continues at coordinate 139,012 of SMSQ01018258.1, forward strand.
AGGTTATAAGAAAATACGGAAAATGATGTTTTTTTTATGTCTAATGCAGTCGATCATTGTCCCAACCATTCCCTCGGTGTAGTCAATGAACCGTACTATCTTACCATTTTTAATATTTACCAATTCTTGTGCCGATAATATGGTATCTAGTAGTTTTACTGACGGATCGTTGAACTCTTCTATTTTTGTTGTCGTATTGTTATTTTTCTTTTACTACGTACGATCAGCTTTAGAGAAATCAGTAGAATAATTTTTGTCACTTACGGAAATAAAAAAAAATTATTTATTGCTCTATTATTTACTACTAACCGTGCTATTACTTTAATATTTAAAAACTTCAGAGTGTAAAGGAGTTATGTAATATTTTTGTGAAAATTGATTTGTCTTAGAAAGAAAGNTACACATACGTAAAGTTAAGAATTATTTTTTTCTCATTTTTAATAAATCGTTTCGTACGNGAAAAAAAATAAAAAAAAAATACACACGTAAAGTTAAGAATTATTTTTAGAAAAAAAAAAAAAAAAATACACATACGTAAAGTTAAGAATTATTTTTTTCTCATTTTTAATAAATCGTTTCGTACGAAATATAAAGAACCAACCACGATCCGCGTGTTATTTACTAAATAGAAGGCAAGGTTGATATTTATCGTGTATCAGATATGTATTTATAAGATCAATTAACGAACAAGTTAACTCAAAGTCAACGAAACATTCTGATAAGAATACGAACTACGTACCCTGCGATTCAATCGTTAATTCGTCCGTGGCCTAAATTCGACGATTCAAAAGTGAATTCTGCGTATCGGCATTCTCTAAGTCTTAATCATTGTTAAGCGAAGCATGGAATAATTACTTCGGGTAGCATATCAATTAAACCGATCGATCAGGCTAATCATCCGCGGAGTCAATGCCCTGGACAACCTGGATCTGAATTAATCGACAATTAGATGGGCATTAATAGTAACGAGGGTCAAATAATATTAATCTAGGGGTAGTTACTCTTTAAAGTAGAACTAGGTCTTTACTAAACAATACGAACTCTGAACGACATCTAAGATCGTGAATAAACGACGAGGTTCTTCGTTTTATTATCAGTGGACACTACATTCGCGTTACGCATGTGCGTTTGTTTAATCGATGCGATTGTGTTAAGTCGCAACACGTTGAACGTCTCTTTGAAAGCTTCTTGTTGTTTCAAGTGAATAAATTTCCCTTCTAGGAGATTTTCCATAGTTTTTCTTTTTCTGTTAAAAATATACATAAAGGTGAGGGTTAGATTTATTTGTATCAAATAAGTTTAATCGTTGGTAGCTTTTGTATTAGAAGCAAGGTTTCTGTGTTGATAAAATTTGGGCTTCCGCGACAAAATTATTTTTTGTATTTGTTCAAATTTATTTAGAAAGATAACTCGTGATTTTACGAGAATGGAATTATGATTATTGTAATAAAATTATACTTCAATCGTAAGGAATAAACGTTTCATATGTTATAACCAAATACTCGAAATATCATTTCGGTCCAATTGGACGTTAAGAATGATTACTCTTCTTCACAATATATTTTATTAAGATATACGATAATATTACTTTACTTTCTGGTATTTAATAAAAAATTTGAAGCTTTGATTTGATTAAAAATGCGTTCTGTAGTATCGAATAAAAGTTAGCAGAAAGTTACCGAACCTGGAAGCTAGTAACCAATATCAAGATCAAAGTAAACGTTTCGTCGGATATTGATAGCACGATAGAACTTCTGTTATCTGAATATTCTATTAAACAACACTTTTTTTTTTTTTTCCTAACGTTTTTATATTCTGTTTCTTTTTGACGTCGTACTTTACAAATGAAATTACAATACCCAGCACAGTACGAATACGCATGAACAAGTCGTGCAACGAACAAAAAAGATGTTCCAAATGAGAAATAATTAAAAATAAAAAAAATATATAAAATGCAAACGTTTACATTATTTTTCGTGTGCATAATTTTTTTTTTTTTTTACAATATATACAGAAGAATTCGAATAATAGAAATTTTATTATTCTTCAGAATATTTTTATAGAATTGTCATAGTTCAATCGTCAAAGTTGGTTCGTCGAAATTGTCAGAAATTGTCAGAAATTGTCAAAAGCTGTCGTGCTTTTGTTTCAGCCCTGGTAGGGTCGTTAACCATCGGTACCACGTTCTTTTTATCGCCGATTTCTGGCATTCTCACCGATAAAATTGGGATTCAGATGACCACGTTTCTGGGTGGTGCTCTCGCGTCCAGCGGTATGCTTCTCTCCTCAATGTTTTCTAGCAAGGTAAATAATTTTCTTTTTTTTTATTTACTTTTATTACACGCTAAATTCATCGAATGCGAATTTAACAAAAAAATTAATTTCGTTTAGTTATCACTGCACTATTAAATTCGATTACTGTATTACCACGATCCATCTACAGTAATTATTAATTTAAACAAATTTCAAATCAAACTGAAAAACTGTAATCAATCCTAATTTTTTCTCCAACACACAAAATTCGGACTATAGAGGGTTAATTCGACCTTATTATTATTTTTTACATTTACTTCAACAGAATTATTTAACAAAATTGGTATTTACAAAAGATATACTTTGCTACTTCTATTTTATCATTTTCACTTTTACTCATTTTTCCACCGTCCTCGTAAAACCGTAACACCTATTTTAATCGAACATCTCGCGATTTTATAATTCATTATAATTTCCACTGAGACCCGCGTTGCAAATAATCGTACAATTTCCTTTGATGTCACTCGAAATAGTAGAAATTTACAGTTTGCCGTATCAAACGTTCATTCATCTCTGCGCTATCGCAGCGAATGATTCGCTTCTTAGCAAACTATCGTAATAAGGTTAAATACTTAGTGGGTAAAGTTAACCACGGTAACAAGCAAACGAACATGGCAGAACGATTATTCACGAGGAAACATTATTCTCGATGTTATAGCATGGTATTCGCGTTGTCATAACCGACTCGAGTTATTTCTAGAATCGCTGTGCTTCAGGTGTCATTGCTCTATTTGACGTACGGAGTTATGTATGGGCTTGGTGCGAGTCTTGCCTACACACCGAGTCTAGCAATCTTGGGCCATTATTTTAAGAGATACTTGGGCTTGGTCAATGGGATCGTCACGGCTGGAAGCTCCATATTTACAACCCTTATGCCGTATTTGATGGAAGTCATACTTCGCCGTTTCGGCTTGGAGGGCACGTTAAGGTGTTTAGCCGCGCTCACCGCGATCGTCATGGCGTGCGCCATTCTATTCAAACCGATTCCACGTAAGTCTTATTTTCATATTTTTTACCTTCTATTTCATATTTTTTCTGCAATCTTTGTAACAAGACTTTGACGCTAGAACTACCGGCGATTAAAGTGGACTTATTTATACCAAAGAAATTAAAATGAAAGGTATTTGAAAAAATATCTATAGTAAGGGTAACAATTGTTTGCACATATTTTTTACGAAAAATTACGGAAAATGTCTGAAACTACGTTATTGTAAATTTATAACATTTTTATAAGAAATTATGAACTAGTCATTTTGACTGGTTCGGTAGTTCTAGTGTTAACACTAGAACAAATATACATTGAAGAAAATGTGTACTAGAATAAATATACATAGAAGAAAATGTTCCTTGAATAATTATAATAGAAATTTTAGTATTCTTTAGAATATTTCTATAGAATTGTCATAATTCAGTTGTGAAAATTGGTTCGTCGAAATTGTCAGAAATTGTCAAAAAAGTTACAATGATGTATTTTGGAGGATTCTTCATGGTTTTTTGTAAAAAATACGTACAAAGAATTGTTACTCTTATTATAGGTATTTTTTCAAATACCTATCATTTTGATTTCTTTGGTACAAATAGGTCTATTTTAATCATTGGTAGTTCTAATGTTAATTCAGTGAATTTTTACCGATTTTATATTAGCTGAAAATTAGATATTTTTTTTTTTTTGTAAAATAATAGAAGATTTGTCTTTTTGGTGTTTAAGTTTTATTATTATTTTATTATGAATGTTCAAAAATATTTATCCGAAATGTTTTCTTCTCAAAACAATTTTCTAGATTTCTAGTTTATAATTTACGAACAGTTAAATANGATGAACTAGTCATTTTGACTGGTTCGGTAGTTCTAGTGTTAACGCGAAAATGTATACTAGAATAAATATACATAGAAGAAAATGTGTACTAGAACAAATATACATAGAAAAAAATGGTCTTTTAATAATTATTCGAATAATAGAAATTTTAGTATTCTTTAGAATATTTCTATAGAATTGTAATAGTGTAATTGTTAAAATTGGTTCGTCGAAATTGTGAGAAATTGTCAAAAAATTATTCTATGTATATTTATAAAGTTACAATGATGTATTTTTTCAAATACCTATCATTTTGATTTCTTTGGTACAAACAGGTCTACTTTAATCGCTGATAGTTCTAATGTTAATTCAGTGAATTTTTACCGATTTTATATTAGCTAAAAATTAGATACTTCTTTTATTTTATAAAAGAAGATTAGTCTTTTTGGTGTTTAAGTTTTATTATATAATTTTTATATAAGTTTTAAGTTTTATTATATAAAACAATTTTCTAGATTTCTAGTTTATAATTTACGAACAGTTAAATAATTTGCATACGATTAGACTTAATTTACTTCGAGCTAATATTATTTCTCGTAATAAATATTCAAATATTAACGCGGACAGCTAAACTGAGTACCCAGCACTAAATAAACCCAGTAATCACACAAGTTACATATAATTTCTTTTTATCACGATTTTCTTGCAGTCAACTCGGTGCCACGAGACCAACTAAAATCCAAATCGAACTTCAAAACCTGCCTCAAACAAGTGGTGAACGTTTCGATTTGGAGGAAAAAACGATACGTGGTGTGGGCCAGCTCCATTCCCCTCGCCTTGTTTGGGTCAGTATAATTAATCGGTATATTAATCAACAATTATCAAACAAATATATGTTACTTCAAATTACTTTAAATTATCAAAGAAAGTGCGCCAAAGTCGGTTCTCCGATACAACTTTCTTAACCCTTTGCGAACTACCACTCTTTCGACTTTGCTTCGTGAGAGATGGAGAATAATTTCTACACGGAACGAGATTATAAACTAAATACCTAAACAATTAGGCAGAAAATAAAATAGAAAACAGACAAATAGTCGATGAAACTCCGCAATGGCGTCTCCTATTCGTTTGTCTAGAGGCGACAATTCGACTTAGGAATCAAATTATAATATCGCAGCGGCGGTATTCGTCCGCAAAGGGTTAATACTGCAACAATCAAAGATTGATTTCTTCAGTACCAATCGGTACACTTCAATCACGAAACAGTCCTATTATTAACGTTAAAGCTAAACCTGACTTTCCAGCAACAAAAAATTCTAAAAAACCAGCTTCGTCCAAATTCGTGCGATAATTTGTAACGAAGAACACATTCTGAAAGTTCACATACCGAAAGCATAATATTAGGTTGTCCCGAAAGTTTCTTTCGTTGTCTTCGCTCAACAACTTCGTTTGCGAGTATTTATATAAATATGCAGATTTATTAATTAAACGAGAGATGGAGGAAGGTAATGGACCAAAATGGATCCTATATAAAATAATAATATACTGTAAAACGAACAATATTATGCATCCAATACTTATTAGTGAAACGGAAGGAACTCTCGGGACAACCTAATAGAATAGAGGATAAAAAAAGTGAATCGGAAGTACAACGCAGGGAACGAGGCCCGACTTTGGCGCAGCACCTCTGATAACTTTAGAAAGTGGCTTATTAAATATGGACCGGTCGGGATGAAATATCGAACCTGACTCGGACCGCAAAGGGTTAAAGTGATTTCAACCGGTGTGGAAGCCGTCAACAAGTTGGTGGTAAGCACCGTTGCGAAAGTAAACTCGTTTCTCAACGGCAATCAAGTTACAACGGGCGTGTAATTCAAGCCGTCGTTGAAAGAAACGACCACGGCGAAAGCGTGTAAAGCGTCGAGTGTTATATGACAGGCTTTTCGGATCAATGAGAACGTTCTGTTTCAGGTATTTCGTCCCCTACGTTCACATAGGAAAATTCGTCGAGACGATGTTCAAGGATGCGGACGGAAAGTATCCGATCATGTGTATCGGTATCACTTCTGGTATCGGTCGCCTGCTTTTCGGTTATATCGCCGATTTGCCGAGGGTGAACAGAATATTGTTGCAACAGGTAAATCGTTGATTAACTCTTACATCAATAACCAACAATTGTCGACGTTCTGTATTTTACAATTCCAATTCTTAACTGTAAAGCTTGTAAGGATGGTCGAAAGCGGGGATAGGGCAAAATATGGCAAAACACAAAAGTAACAAAAAGATTATTCTATTCCAAACCGTCTCCTAACGCGGGCTTAGCTAGACTGCCCTTTCTCTTTCCTCTTAGTACGTTTTCGGAAAACCCGGGCCCCACCACTAGAGCGGGCCATGTGCATTTCTGCCCAGCCGATTTCCCAGACACTTGGTGACCAGGCGTCTCACTCAGGCAGTATCATAAATTAACCCTCATGCAGGGCCTTGGTGCCGTACCGCGCTCTTACGACTTACAAGCTGAATAAATAAATATTATATATATAAACACTACTAGACGAAACCTTCCTTGTGTAGATAACGAAAGAAACTTTCGGGACGACCTAATAATATCAGAAACTGAGCGATCAAGTTGATAATATTGGGTTGTTCGGAAAGTAATTTCGTTTCTTCCCGATAGAGGATTTAATTGTATTTTTTTGCACCCAACTTCATACTTAAGCCGCATAATTATTATATGTTTTGAGAGCTGATATAGCAAGGTTTATATGAGAGTGAATAGGAGTCGTACTAAGTAACAACGATCTGATAGAATACTTTAAATATAAAAATATAAACTCTTTTTGAGATGAAGTATTTTTAGAATATGTAAAAGAGAAGCCAGGTACCCGGTTATTAACGCGAGGGTTAATTTTGAGCGTGTAGAATTCTTTTACTTAATTGTTTTTTCTTTCTCAGTTAAATTGCACAGCGAATGGAATCGTGAAAGAAGTTACCAGTGATCTTATTTTTTTATTTTCTTCGAACGAAGCACACACTGTGTTGTAATTTTATTCTAAGCGAACAATTTCCCTTGATCAAGGTGTTTAATTACTTTAATTAAAGTTCAATCGTTCCTTTAAAGCGGAAGTGTATACTAAAAGTTTAATTATTTTCTTTGCGCGGAAATGTGTGATCGAGAAATTGGAAGACGGTGATAAACTTTTTTTTTGTGGAAGGAATGCGTGTAAAAAATATTTTGATGAAGAGGTTCGGTAAAATTTCGAAGGATTTAATAATTAATTCTCGAGATGAATTCCTTTTCCTTTGAAATTTTTCGTTTCGTTTAAATGTTTTGTTTTTCTGTTTCTTAGATATCGTTCCTTAGCATTGGCGTTCTTACGATGCTTCTTCCTGTTACACCTTCGTTCATGGTGTTGCTTCTCATTTCTCTGGCAATGGGGTTGTTCGATGGATGCTTTATATCCCTTTTGGGTCCCATTGCATTTGATATATGTGGTCGAGAAGGGGCGACCCAAGCGATTGGATTCCTATTAGGCATGTGTTCCGTGCCTTTAACAGTGGGTCCACCCATTGCTGGTCTTCTGTATGATCATACCGGTAAGTAATTAATTAATTAATCAGTCTGTGCACGATTCTCTTTATTGCTTTATTTGTAGTTTTTATTTATAAATTCTTTTTATTAAGAAAACTCTAAATATGTCGTTTAATATATCTAAACTTATATTTTGTGTTACAATTCCTAGCACCCAACTTTATGCAGACTATTATCCTTTTTATTTCATTTGTTTCATAAGAAAGTGATCTGATATCTATTTTCCAAATTTTGCTTAAAATTAATTACGCTTTTTTTTCATCTGTTTCATAAGAAAGTGATCTAATATATACTTTCTAAATTTTGCTTAAAATTAATTACGCTTTTTTTTCATTTGTTTCATAAGAAAGTGATCTGATATCTACTTTCTAAATTTTGCTTAAAATTAATTACGATGACGGGTCAATATATTCACGGAATCTTCTCAATTTTTTGGAAAATGTACAAAATTATTGATATCTTGTTTTAATCAAAATTTATGGCCTCCGAACACACTTCAACGCCTTTCTTCTCATCCTCTTTAAGCTCAGAATAATTAGTAAAATATTATTATTAATATTAACAGTTTTAAAAGTATCAGTAAAATTAATAAAATCAGTTAGAAAAAACTAATGCTTAGAATCAATGCGTTTATGCTTCTATTTATTAGGAAAATTAAAAACTTTTTTCGTTTCAATAAATAGAAATACAATATTAGTATTATATAATAGGTATACAATATTATATAAATATTATAAAATATAATTATAATAAATATTCAGTTCTATCGTAGTTTATTTGTTTCGTTTGCGCAGGTAGCTACGATCTTCCCTTCTTCCTAGCCGGTATTCCACCAATTGTAGGAGGACTCACGATGTTTCTGATAAAGTTCGTGAAGGACGAGGAGCAGAGCACGGTTACAGGGAACGTAGGGGATAAAGCCGCTTGTCAGAATGGTCGGTAAACAGGTATTTGTACATTATTCACATCTAACTAACAGAGTTTGTTTCTCCATGTGGTATCGAAACACGTGCGTGTCGGTTTGTAAACTGTTTTCACGAAGGCGGTTGAAACTTTCCACGGAAAGCTTTTCGGATAAAATAAAACACGAATCCGTCCGCTGTCGGGAGGGACAGAGCACTTGGTAAAATAAATTAAATATTTCGAGAAATTATGTCTGCACACTTCGCTCGAAACTTTTCTTTTTCTTTTTTTTTTTCTTCATCTTTCTTTCTTGATATTGCATTGCTTGCTGAAACTCATTGCATGTTTCTGTAACGCGTGCATCACGAAATCGCACAATCTTCCGCATGATATATTTTAACATCAGTTGATCTAATAAAATTGAATCTGGTGCACTAATTAAAAGGTCGTGATGACGGAAATTATGCTTAAGATATAAAAGAAAATTGAATTTATTAGAAATACGGAGATACGGTTTTTCAATTGTTGTCGTTTCTTTTTAGTAGGAATTTAAAATTACTTTTTTATGCGAAAATAAAATTCTTCATCGTTTCTCTGTATTTTTAATCTTCGTTTTTTACCGTTTTCGTGAGTGGAAACTTTTTGCATTTTAACATCGATACGTCGTCTGGCGTTGATAAACGAATGGGTTTCTCATAGTGTATTTTTTTTTCGTTTTTTTTTTGCTTTTTTTTGTACGTTCGTCTGTAACGAAGTCTAACGCAGTAATTCGAATTAATCGTGGTAATGCAGCCTTGCAACATTTAATTACTTATTGCACCCTGTGTTGACAGTTTAATTACGCCTCGGCTCGTTGCGATATGACATCAACTCTGTCATCCATTATGCTCTATTCATAGTCAGTGTTTACTTTCTCATAGAGGTAATTCGTTTAATTTTCCTGGAATATTCTGTTCCTGCGTTTTAAAGACGGAATTGAAACGGAGTCAATTATACGTCTTGTAAAGTATAATTATCTTTGTTGCAAAGCAACGCATAATTTAATTCGCAGGAAACGTTTGTTTTAATCTTATTAAATTTTTTACGGAATTAATATTAATTAATTTTCTCAATTCGTTAAATATATTCGAGAATAAATTTGAGTAAAGTAAAATTTAAAAATCAGTACAATCATTCGTGTGAAAAATTTTTGTCGTCCGAAGAGATCTTTATTTCAGTTCTATTATTTTATTATAATAAATATTTAGTATGATATAGTTTTTATAATTTTTTAAGAGAAAATTAAAAGGAATAAATTCTATGATTTATCTATTGCATCAAGTTTTGAATAATAGTAGAAAATTAATTCGAGATATTATTTGTATAAATATAATTCCGATTAACAATGATTAAAGAATAATAACAAATTGTTTAACACGAGATTCCTCGTTTTGAGAAACACTGATGCAGTCAAACGAGTAAAATGCCTGCAGTAGTAATAACCAGTTTTAGTCAGACACTGATTCCATTGATCCAAACGTTGAGCTTTCAATATGAAACATGTTAATAAAAAGCGGCGATATTCCTTCTTTTTTTTAGAATCGATACTATGTATCAAAACCATGAAAAAGGTTCCATATTTGCTTCCATTTACAGGTATTTGTTTTTTTACAATTCTTTCGTTTCTTTGTTCAATCATTTTTACTTCAGGTTCAGTAACGTGTTACCATCTGCTACAATTGTTACAATTATTTATACCATACACTATCGAGATATAACGTATAAAAATAATTTAAAGATTCACAGTATAGATAGTCGGAAGCAGAACCTTCTATTTTCTTCCTTTTTTTTTTTTTTAAAACACAGAATTCATGTTCAAATTCATATTCCCAGACCATGGTTACCGTTCTTATCCCCCCGTGTTCTCAACATTTTACGACCGAAAAAAATATGTTCGTAACCAAGAGTCAAAGTACTTCCGCTCACGCAACCCATTTTCATCGTTTCGGTGAATAGAATCGGTTCTGAAGAAAGTATCTCACTGCTCGCCTCTCTCTTCTCTCTTTTTCTCACTCTGTGTCACACGTTTCTCGCCTCTCACGTTAACACCGAGGAGATGGTACCTTCCTTTTTCCATTAACACCTTGCACACTCTCAAAGTCCTGCGATCTCACTCTGCTACACTCCGGCATAAGCATTTGTTTTGTAAACATTTCTCTGAATCCGCTCGCGAGTTTCACGTCCAGCTTCGATTTTTTTGATCGTTCAGTTGCAAATTGTCCCGCTTACCATTCACAGGCTACTCGAGAATCGGCTTTCTGTTCCCGTGCCTAGTGACGGCTCTCAAACACGAGCAACCAGGCTGGAGGACGACGCGTCGAGGCGTGCACGACGACAACTCGTCGAGGTGTTGCGAGTTTCACGAGGGAACCGTGTGCCAGGATCACGGGATCGGGTGTCCTGATCGTTACAGACACTCGGAAAGCGTGCCGTTGCTCCACGGTGAGAATCGGTCAGCTTTCGGCCGCTTCGAAAGGGCGCAACAATCGTCGATGCTTCTCACGTGCTAGCTTGCAAATAAACGCCGCCGTTTCGAAACGGCGGCATCGATTTAACCCCTTGCCTTGCGATTCCGCTGGTCACTATCGTGTTTCAGTTGTCCGTCAGAATTTATTTCGACACGGTTCGAGTGTTCCGTTGAACCATCATTGAGAATTTTTATTCGTAGTTTGTAATTTTTATCGTTAGATAATTGTAGGACGTATAGAAACTAAATTCGAGGGTACGTTTTTTTAATTTGTTACGGTCTTCGAGGTTTGTTCTGTTTGATTATGCTGGTTTCTTGAAAATCGAATCTTTTACACTAAAATTATTCCAATTCGTAATTTTTGATAGAAATTTTTATAAAATTACTGTAATATTTGTGGGTATTTTGTGTGATTTTCTATTAAAAATGGAGATCAAGATCTGTCGACTTTGGTTAAGCTTTGTAATTTTCTTGGTGTAAGTAAATTTTTATCATTGGTAGTTCTAGTGACCACTGATTAAAAATTTGAAATCATGCATTTTAAGAGACGCAAAAATGTAAATTTTTATCAAATTACTGTCCTATATTTGTAGGTATTTCCCGTGATTTTCTATTAAAAATGGAGATCAAGATCTGTTGATTTTGGTTAAGGTTTGTAATTTTCTTGGTGTAAGTAAGTAAACTTTAATCATTGGTAGTTCTAGTAACCACTGATTAAAAATTTGAAATCATGCATTTTAAGAGACGCAAAAATGTAAATTTTTTAGAAAAAAAACTTTAGAAAATGTCATAAGAATTTTTTGTAATTATTACGCTAAAATGAGAAAATTGCATTTCCCGTTCTTAGATTAAGAGAAATATATGAATCGTCGGTACGAATAAAATGGCGGCGTAGGAAATATCAAACGTTATCAAACAGTCAGTACGTTAAATTTATTCCGAACATAATTTAGATTTGATACGTTTTGACAATAATTTAATTTTAAAATTACATATTCTAATTATGAATCCACGAGTGTGTCTCAATGTTACAAGGCAAGGTGTTAAATATACGAGGCGTTACGCTCACGAAGCAGCGACGATTGATACATCCGAGGACCACCGTGAACGATCGTCGATGCTTTGTCCACGCGTAAATACTATTTTTTTTTTTGTCGTTGTTGTATCTTGATGGAATACGAGCAACGAAGGTTTCTGTAATAGATTTTTAATCGTTGAAGAAACATAGTACGAGATAGAATGTTTAGCTTGTTTACGCAGAGTAGAAGAAAATGTTGCTTTCCGAGCTGAAATAAGGAGAGTAGTAACGTAATCAATTAATTTTATCCAATTAGAGACGAGGCTTTCTTAACTCGTTCTCGGTAGACTTTGTATCCTCTGCTCGATAAACAATACTTGTGTCAATATTTTTGAAAAGGAAACAAAAAAACAAAAAAAAGAATTAATAAAAAGAAATCGTGTTCTCGATCGATCGATCGAAACGAAATACAAGTTCACGGGAATAGTGGCCTCGGTATTTTTAGATGGTTTGATGTACTCTACTACGTGTTCGAAGCCATATCGTGTTTGCCGCGTAAATTCGTTTACATTTGTTATATTTTACGCGGCTCGCACAAATAGATCTGTACAAAGACGCAGAGACAAGAGACTAACGTGGTCTATTTAACGGAAGCGTTCGTAGAATTAATTATCGATCTAAAAAAAAAAAAAAAATTAAATCTAGACTATCGACGACATTTATTTTTACCTGTCAATTACGATACGATGGCATTTCAAGTTTACTATTTTATTTTCCGCTCAAAACGTCTTGGATGTTTTCTTTCTTTTTTTTTTTATATTTTATATTTGACTTTATTAACGATGGATAAAATTATGGCGTCGTGATATTTTTCGCGCGATAGTATTCTTGTTTTACTTTGCAATTCTTAATTTTTTTCTTTTTTTCTCTTTTTTTTCTTTTTTTATTTTGTCCAGAAAGAAGTACTTTTAAGATGTTTTATTTGTCGTTAATAAATGTCGCGATAAATGTTGCGATCCGAAACATAGGAGTATCATTGTTACATGTTAAACAAGAAATTTTAGAGATATTTAGGCGAAGATGTTTTAGATGGGACAACGATTGGAATTTTACGTTAATGTTCAATCGTTACTTTTATTCTACTTGGTGGAATGATTTTAGTGTTCGATGCAATTAATCTTTTCCTTCCAATTTATCTCGCGACACGTTTCAATCAATTAGTTAATCACCGAATCAATTAATGTTAGAGAGTTCTACAGATTTTGTATCCGATCAATTTTCTTGACGTACACCAGAGAAACTTGACCATTCTCTCTGTTCGACAATTATGATCGATTTATAAATTCAGTACGATTTTATCTAAGTTATAGATTTCTTTTTTTATACGTAGCAACGTTGTCGGCCATGACACAATAATTAACGATACAGAGTACTCTATTTTCTTAGTATTAAGAGAGCAAGAATGTTATTTTTCTCGTAATATTGTACATAAAATAGTTAGAACATTGTCAAATTACGCAGGAATAAGTGAAACAAAAAAGAAATAAAGAAATGAGAATGTTACAAAGCTTATGTCGATTAATTAATCAAACTTTCATGAAACATTAATTTTCAATGTTACATTTACTCGTCCACGATTTCTTTTTGTGTAAAAAAAAAAGAAAAATAGAAATGTTAAATAATATCGTATCTTCCGTAAGAAATAAAAAAAAAGTTCATTTCGTCGAGAACTCTATTTTCTCGAAATATACAATAAAATGTTGTAACGTGGTGCGAAAAGATCGTCTATGTTAGGTCCGTTCTGTTACACTCTGTGTGTTCTTCTTGCCAGGAGGATGTACGATGCGCTATTTCAGTCTTTTCAGAAAACTGTCAGATCATTGTATTCCTTCACGCAAGAATAAATGTGACTGTCGGTCTTTTTCCTCTTGAAAATGTATTAGGTTGTTACTTCTTCCGGATGCATTTACATGGATGGAATTCCGATTCTTAGGTGTCACGTTGCTCTTTATTCAACTGATAACGATACGATAACGATCCAATAGGAAATAAATGAAAAATTGGGCATAAACAATTTTTATTTCGTATTACAATTTTCGTGATTCAGGAATCATATAGTTTCTGAAATGTTTCTATTTTTTATTTATTTATTTCAATATTAACATCGCATCGAATATACATAAGTGCAATTTCTTATCTTCCTTCATTATTTCAGGTTTCTTTGACCTTTTTCAGTTTTCATCTTATTTCTTATTTTTAAAAAAAGTATATTTTTTTTAGTTTTTTTGGTCTTTTATAACTTAGTTCTTTTAGAACTTTCTTCAGTCTCTTGTTTATTATTAAATATTAAGTAATTTTTAATTTTTATTAATCTACAATAAAGAGAATAGTTTTCATTGATATTAAGTAGAAACTGAACGACGATATTAAAAATAAAAATTTCAATGACGAATTGTTTTACTGATTCTTCTTTTCGTTCGAATCGTTATCGTTCCGTGATTCGAGTCATCTAAATTCCAACTTAATTTCCTAAATTTATAGAAAATGCGAGTGCAACCGCGGTTTAATCGCGCTTAATCTTTTTATCTCGCATTCGCAGCTTTCAGTTTTCTGTTTAGCGAACAGATACAAACGAATCGAACGGGTTTTGCTTATCGTTTTGTTCCCAAGTCTTTGCTCGTACTTTTCTTTTTCCTAAGAGCGTAACATGTGATACGTTAAATCCAAAATTACACGCGTGACTGTTCCTTCGAATAAATCACAATCGAACATTGGTGTAAATTCCAAGGCACATCTGCAACCACGATAAATCAGCATGCTCTAAATCCGGTTGTATAATAGGTCAGGTACAATTTGACCTAGATTAGAAAGTGATATGTAATCTAGTGATCTTTGTATGTTATATTGCGCTAAATTAATAATTTTAGCGTTTTCTGGTAGAGTTATAATATTAGATTGGTGCAAATAAAATAATGCGAAGCTAAATTCCATTCAATTTTTATTCTTCTTTCTTGTGTTATGTAGAGAGGAAAATTAATTAGAAATTTTGAACTTACAACAATTGATAGTTGGTTTATAATATTAGGCTGGTGCACATAAAATAATGTGAGGCGAAATTTCATTTAATTTTTATTTTTCCATCATGTGTTATGTAGAGAGGAAAATTAATTAAAAATTTTAAACTTACACAAATTCATAGTGTGTTTATTAAATTGTTTGGTTTATAATGTTAGGCTGGTGTATATAAAATAATATCAAGCGAAATTCCATTTAATTTTTCTTTTCCTTTTATACATTACGTAGAGAGGAAAATTAAAATATAGAGAAAAACGAAACTATAAGATAGGATCTGTTTTATAGATAACTTTAATCACGGATCTACCGGGAGATCAAAGATTTTAGAGTTCTCTCTTTTTTTTCCAATTCGCTCCATTTCTTGGGTATTCTGTTCTCTTTTCTATGTGCACCAGAGATAACACAGAAACGAAAAACAGAAAAGAAAAACATAGTCCAAACGATACGGCAGAGATTGTTTAGCAGCCTTGTTAAAACTGAAGTTTTCAGCTTTTACCAGAGTACCTTCGACAGAAAATATCTGTTCTTTTTTAACTTCTTTTTTTTTCCCTTTCCAATTTATATTTCTTTCGGTCTCGATCATCGGAGGACGTTCAACGCGAGCTTAGTTTTAAAATTATTCAAGGATGTCCATCCAGAATTAATTAGTGAAAGTAAAAGAATATTCTAGTTAATTCTCCGGATGATGTTTGCGTCAGACTAAACAACCTGCATAGTAAATAAGTAGAAACTAATCTTGCCGCGTTGTAACGAAAGAGCTCGGGAATGAAATATGACAGACGATACTTATGGAAATGAAAATTTGATATTCCAGTCGTTTCATATCTTACCCTATTAATATTTCGATCACGAGTTTCTATTTCTTTTACAGGAAAGTTCTTTTACAGAAAATGAAAGGAAAATATTTCACATAAAGGAAGACGCTAAAGAACTTACTAGAACCGTCAAATCGTTTAAAAACCTGCTTAGTTTTTTCAAACATGTAAATTTTCTGCACCTAATTTAAGCTTTGATCCAATATGGTATTGCCTAGTCTAATGGTCACTTTCGTCTTGCACTCGGACTGTATCCCAGTCATCCGTCTGCTTTACACATGTCCCAAGTGGAATTTACTTCATTGGNGTATCCCAGTCATCCGTCTGCTTTACACATGTCCCAAGTGGAATTTATTTCATTGGTTTTGTATTAACCCTTTGCGGACGGGACGGTTCGAAGTGAACCGTACCGTGGTGCCGAGCTCCTGCTGCGATAGTCATTCAAAATTGCCAGCGCATATTTCCGCTTAACCGCGGTTTTCGTTCATAGCGCTCCAATTGAAATTCTGGACATATATGTATATACACAGATTTTCCACAGGATAAATAAATGATACAAGAATTCTTCTGACAATGAAACGTTAGCTTCATCGATCATATTAGTGAGAAACACATATACGCGTTTCTCGGCTCCATCAGTTGTTTTCGCCAAACGCATATATGAGTTCTTCGGCCAATTTGATGATTTGCGTAAAACGCATATATGCGGCGCTCGTCCGCAAAGGGTTAACACGTTCCGTGCCACGTGGGGCGTATACGCCCCACACTGAACTTTCCGTTCAAGCCATTTGGAATCTTCATTGTAAAACGAAGAACTTTGTAAACCCTGTAAACTTTGTAAACTGTACACCCTTTTCTTCATAATTACAGTCTTTGTATTTTTGTACAGATTGTAAAGCATACGTTAAATGCAAAATTATTTAATCAGCCTCAATGAAAAGTGTCTAAAAATCAGTCTGGCACGGAACGTGTTAACCCTTTGCGGACGGCCTGATTTTGAGTAAACCGTATCGTGGTGCCGAGCTGCTACCGCTAATTTGAAATGACGAGCGCACGTTTCTTTAACACTAGAGCTACCAAAGTGGTCAAAATGACGCATTCTTAATTTTTTACAGAAATTTTATAAATTGACTATGGAATCTCGTAGCCAATTTTCCGTGATTTTCTGTTAAAAATATAGACAAAGCTTTGTTTCCCTTGCATTGCGTATTCTTTTATATACCTTTCATTATGATTTTTTTCGGTAGAAGTAAGTATGCTTTATTCGTCGGTAGTTCTAGTGTTAAGCGATTTTCATTCATGTAGGATCCGCCTATTGCCCGAGTCTTCCTATAGGATATCTCGGAAGGGGAACCCTGATGGCAGGATAAATTATGAGGACACGACAATAATTAATAGTAATAAAAAATATATTTGAGCGTATAATTTTTTTCGAGGCTGAACGCAGACTGCCGCTCGGCCACGCTTCTCCTCGGATCACGCCACGCCGATCCTCCGTTGTTTTACCATTCCTCCGCTCGCTCACTCATCATTCCACGCATTCTCTCTCTCTCTCTCATTCGTCCAGCTCCCCACATTCATAGCGCTCGAAGATTTCAAATTATAGACATATATGTAAGATAGCCATGCACGAAGTTGTTTTCGGCGAACGCATATATGCGATTCTCGGCCATAGCAACGCGTTTGTTTGGGACACATATACGAGTCTTTCGGCCTTATCAATTGTTTTCGCCGAACGCATATTTGGGTTCCTCGGCCAAATTGATGGTTTCCACAGAACACATATATGCGCCGGTAGTCCGCAAAGGGTTAAATCAACGTTTTCCTGACGGTGAAATTACATGGTTGCTAATAACCCATTCGGGTTGATGTAACTTTAAATTTAAATTAAGAAAAAAAAAAAAAAATCTATCAGGTCGTGGTACAGAAAAGTTAAGCAACTCTAAAGTAGACCATCTTGGAAAATATCAAAGAACATGGATTATTCAGAAATTCACCGATAGTTTCACAAAATGTAATTTATTTATCTCAGCAGCACCTGTCCAGGTAAAAACGGAAAGGTGTTGTAAATATAGACCGGTCTGTTAAAGGCGAAGGAATTGGCGATGGCCAGCGCTGGATTCGCGTCGAAATCTTCCTCTGGAGTAGCCGTTGGAGTCGTTGGCTCCCTGGTTCGCGGGGTCGTTGCGGTTTTCATCGTTGTTCTCGTCGTGGTTGTCGTCGGTGGCAGGCCAGTGGTGGTGGTGGTGAAAATTGGGGGCTGGCTTGTCGAGTACGGAGGTTCATAGGCTGGTAATCCAGGGGGCCCGTAATACGCATGCAATCGATTGTTGGTGGGATTAAAGCGTTGACCATTAGGACGCCATCCCCTTGGTTTATATGGCGATAAATCTGACGTTGCTAGTCCGATACAGAGAAACACGAGGGTCAGCTGGAAAATGGAAAAGCAATTAATGGCTTAGCTGTCGCGCGCTTTTCCTGCTGTCCTTTCGGTTGCCGCGTTCTGAAATACGGAACGAAGGAAATGGTGGTTGTCGTTAAACGCCAGCCGATCGTTTTGAAACGGTTTTGGAACGATGATTTCGGTTGATCTTGATTGACCAAATTGATCGATCGTTGAGTGTTCGTTGAGTATACGAGGAAATAAAATTAACCCTCCATGGATCGAATTTTGTCTGTTTATCAGAGAAAAAATTACGATTCCTTACAATTTTTCCACTTTCGTTTGAAAATTTTTAAACTAATAATTGTTATGGATGGATCGTGGTGTAATTGCAGTGATACAGTAATAAAATTTAATAGTACAGCGATAAGTAGATAAAATTAATTTTTTTAAATATAAATACATTACTTTGGAACTTTTAAGTGAAAGTCATAGAGGGTTAAGAAGGATGAAGTATAGTTTTTATTGTGTTTGGTTCGTGAAGTCTTGTCTTCTGGAAGATGTTTTTTTTTTATTCGTTTGTTATGAGTATCTGGAGTGTGGTTTGTGGAGGACAATAAAAATGTGACGTAGATGAATTTTTATTCTGTTGTATACTCTGTGTTTTAATTCAAGGTTTCGTGAATTTATGTATTTATATGTTCGGTTTGCAGAATGAGAAATTTTAATTTATTCATAAACGAGGATTGACTTGTTTATTTTTGTCTAATCGAGATAGCTAAAATTGGTGTAGTTGTCGAGATTATTCTTTTTGTTAAAACTGTGCATGTATTTTACCAGAATATGAAATTTATTTTTCACTTTATTCTCAAGGAACACACAACTTACGATCGTCAAAATTTCGGCTCGATATTAAAATTCAGTTATCTATTGAACGAACACGTTAAACTTTAATTAGCATTGCTGCTCTCGGAAAATTCGTCCACACGGAAACAAACATTTGTTATTTACGTATATTACTAAAATAAAAAATTGTAAAAAGTACAAATCCGAACTTGCTATCAATTACTAAAAAAAAATCACTTCAACGATGCGGATGAAATACCGACCAAAAGTTTGGAATCACTATGCATTTCAAGGAACGCAAGAAGCTAAAGTAAGGAACGAATAATTCAGAATCGTGTTAAATTAAATAAACTTTGAATTAAAAAATCTAGGAAGATTTCAAACTTTTGACCAGGAGTGTAAACACACGAATAAAGCGACCGTGTTCGGGTAAGATCGAAGCACGATTAATGGTTAATCATTGCTCGCGCATAATAAATCCACCGTCACGTTACCGTTCTCCACATTTTCGCTGGCCAAACACTGTTAACTCCGGTCCGAAAATTTTTGACTGGCTTTTGCCCGTGTCTCTCATCCGTCTTTATATGCGACCACACGTTTATGAGATGGCGCCCAAACACCGTGAATACGAAACGATCCGAAACGATTTCGTTAAGTTGGTTATTGCTTACCGTTTCGTAACTACACGCCAGACCTATATTACGTGTCGTGAATGGTCATTGGTCTCCGAGAAGTGTCACGGTGGCCACGAGTTCTTTTCCATGTTTGTTGCCAATTTTTTATTTTCTTTTTCTTGTTACTTTTAAACAGACTTAGTCGATGATTACGTTACTCTACCTGTTCGGTTGATAATCCTCGTTACTTCATTTTCTCGAACCAAGAAATCTAACTCTCACTCACAAATAAAAAAAAGAAAAAAAAAGAAAAAAACAGATATTAATTTTACAAGAACTTTCAAGATACTTCAAAAACCAAAAATTTCTCGCACACAATATTTCTTAAGACTCTCCAGAAAACAGGGTTCCACCCTCATCATTGAATTGCTGTCTTCCAATATGGAGAACACCGATTGGTATTTGCCATAAAATTTCGCCAAAAGGTGTAAGGATCACCGCGATAGGTAATTTTCTTGCCGGTCCAGAGGGTTCGCTTTAAAACGCACCGGCGAAAGCAGCCGTTGTAGTACATAATTTTGTCACGGCTTACGTGATCGGCGAACGTGTCTCGAATGCAGGAACCATTATGAATTCGCAAGATCGGCGGACATCGTCGGTGCTCTTACGCGTACGAATTCGATCGGACCCGCCGCTCGAAAAACGTGGCATGCAAGTTAATTATCGGATTGACAGTGAAGCTCACCCGGCTCCGATCTGGATTCCGGCTGCGAACTCCTTAGAACTTGCCGGCTCCCCGATGCCTGCGAAGAATCCTGTGCAACATCGAGAGAATAAGTTCGATTTTCTGGCGGGGTAGATATCCGGGCGTTAGCTGGCGTTTGGGTTACTTTTTCCGGGTGGCTGGTGATTTAGAGCGGTGAGTAGGGTACAGAATTGACGGATCAATTTTTTTTTTTTTTGCTTTTGCGGTATCTTCGTTTCCGTGGAATTTTTTTTTGTACGGTACTTGTGTATAATTGTGTTTTCCTTCTTTTTCTTTCGAATATTAATTTTTTCGGGACAATTTTTTCTTTCGTGGTATCTTCGTTTTCGTGGAATTTTTTGTACAGTAATTTTATATAATTGTTTTTTTCTTTTTCTTTTAAATATTAATTTTTTGGGGATAGTTTTTTCTTTTATGGTATCTTTGTTTTTACGGAATTTTTGTACGGTACTTGTATATAATTGTTTATTTCTTTTTCTTTTGAATATTAATTTTTTCTTTTTTTGCATTTTTTTTCTTTCGTGGTATCTTTGTTTTCATGGAATTTGGTGTACAGTCCTTGTATGTAATTGTTTTTACTCTTTTTCTTCTAAACATTAATTCTTTCCCGACAATAATTTTTTTTTTTTAATGGGAAAAGAATGCAGGATGTGAATGATTAATGTTGTATCAACTTTTTAGCGACGGTCTAAAAATATGTTCTGTGAAATTAACTCATTTGCATCGCGAAGCAGAATATTTCGCGAGTAATATTTGCTCTGTATCACCGAACTCGGAATAATTCGTGGGCAGGGACACATCGGCAAAAAATATTCTCGCTAAGAATTTTTATATTCATTAATACACATTATTCTCTGTACTTTAATATTTCGTTATAATCAGTTACCGTTAATGGAGAATGATAAACATTTAAGTCGGGGGAAAAAAAATGACGAATGATTCGATGTACTATAAATCGTACAGACTTTTTTGTCTTGCAATTTAAAAATTATCGATGACACGAAGACATCGTACGATCGATCGTTACTCCTATAACTTGTAAACAAACTAAAAAAAAACCAATATACACGAACGCTACGCTAGCCCAGAATATTTATACGAAATTTTTCCATTTATCTTCGTTGACGAGCTCGTGCTCGAATGAATTAAATGGAATCTATCGATCTACGTTCTCATCGCGTCCACTCGAGTCCATTTGCGGTGACCTGTCGTTTCCGCTTTTCATTCTCGCCCGTTATCGATAATCCATAAGTCCCTTTGTGATAATCGCAATCTCGACGGATACGGAGGCCGGCCCTTCCGTTCGAACGTGTTTGTGCTGTCAATAGATCAATATCTTTTTCAAAGGATGTGTTTGACACGGGCTGCAGTCTACTTAGAAGTGAGCGAAATGTTTTACGAGCTCTGGACCCTTCTTCGCGAGGATTCCGCTTGGTCGACGAAGAAATTTCGTTTAATTGTTAATTACAGGATGTTTGGGAACGTCGATATTAATTGAGGAGTTGAAACTGAACGATGCGAGTGCAGTCGAGAATAAAAAAATTATTTTCTTTTTTAGTGGAAAAGGAAAAAAAATTGTAGATATATGTTTGCAGTAGTTTGATTAAAAGGGAACTAGATGTTATACGAATGCAGAAACGGGAATAAATATTAAATTAATTTTCTCTAATAAATTCATGACAAATTAAAATATATTCTGATTATATTAAGGATGATGTTGACGTTAAATCAAACGGAAGCTTTTTGCTTCAATTTATTCGTTTCGATGTTTGAAAAACAGCATTCTTAGTCTTTTTAATTGGGATTCTGTAATATTCATTTCTTCACCAATTTTTAACGAATATTTTTTTTAAATTTAAACAGAGATTGAACAGAATACTGTTTCACCAAATTAGATGTAACTTAGATTAAGGATCTATCTTTTCCGAGAATCAACATCGAAATTAAATAAATGTACCTTGATTAGTTATACCATTTGCCATTTGAAATAGAGAACTTCAAGGAAACGTGTATTTTATAAAAAAGTTATGCCGACGTAAGTTCATCCTCTGTAATCATTAATATCATTAATAAACTCTGATGTCGCCCGAGAGGATACGTTCGAGTGCGAAGGGTTAATATTTCCAATTTGGAATATCGATTCGTAACGATAACCGGTACTCTTTTCTCGCCGAATCTCGATAATTCTTCCCGTATCGTGGTAAAAATAAACGAAAGGTGAATAATGTCTAGTCCGATCGTCAAGATGAAATCCACGTAACGTTCTGCGGCGGACAGATAGGAGTGCCAGGTTGATCGAAAGCTCAAAATATAATAGTCCGTATTGGGTACTTTTGTTCTCTGATCGAGTATATCAAGTATTCTGGTCGAGTAACAAGTGGTGCACGCGTCATGTCACGTGTCAGACGCAGTGCATACTACAAACGTCCTGGCTTCTGGTGCCCTTTACCTGAAAACAAGGACGAGTATTCCTTGTCGATAAAAGTCCACCCTGCTTGTCCCAATCCTTTTGCGAATTCATTGTTTTGATTCCTGGCGTTTTCTTTTCTGCATCGATTTCTTAGAAATTCACCCCTTTTTTTTTCTTGTTTCTTGTTTTTTTTCTTTCTTTTTTAACTCGATTAACTCTTTGGGGCACGCTGGGATTAAAAGTGTCCCACCTTTTTGATGCACCGTATTGCGTGGTGGAACATTTTTAGTCCCACCTCGACTTAGGGAAAAGGATATGCTTTAATAAGTACCATTCATGAACCTATATGGCCCCTATAACAACAAATTAAATTAAATTATTATTATTTTTTTATATTTTTACATCATATGATTCCTTTATTAGTAAAAATATACCAATTTTGTTTCATTCAAAACGCAATAAAACTTCTATGCAACACGGGTCTATTTTATTATCTGAAATCCTGTGCCGCAAAGAGTTAATAAGTACAATTCATGAACCCATGTGACACGATGAGACTATTCGGGTGCCACCCTATAACAACAAACTCGATTAAATTATTATAATTTTTTTATGTTTTCACATCATGTGATTCCTTTATTAGTAAAAATATACCAATTTTGTTTCATTCAAAACGCAATAAAACTTCTATGCAACACGGGTCTATTTTATTATCTGAAACCCTGTGCCGCAAAGAGTTAAACGAGGAGGATTCGTTACCAAAAATTGTCACTTAGTACTCGTTTATACGATAAAAAGTTCTTTCCTTCAACAATTATCCAACGCAAGCTTGCAAGAAAATAGATTTGAAACATTAATTTACAGTTGCATTTACTTATCATTCTGTTCCGTTCGAACACGCGTTAACTTATAAAGTATATCTCACTTAAGCATCCTGTCAACACTGTATAAAATAAATAGTACAACTATCACCATTGAGCGTCTTAAATAAAATTCACGTCAGTAGAATGTTCATCGTTCCGTGCGAAACTAATTTTTCTCGCGTCCATTGCACTCGTTACTCTTCTCGCTCTGACTAATTCCCGTGTATTGCGTGCTATTTTTCGCGTCCTGACGCCTTTGAACGTCCTTCGTCAACATGGTCATGATGAAGCCGACGAGCAGCGCCGCGCAAAGTCCAACGTGCACCGGAATGTCACCGTATTCCTCCATCAGTCGACCCATAATTAAAACAAGCACCATTCCGTAAACGTTATTAGCCACGTTCAAAATTCCCGCCGCTATACCCTCGGACTCCGGATACGTGTATTCCGCGCACATTTCGTATCCTAAGGCTATGTACCCGACCACGAAGTACCTGCGGAAAATAATTACACTTTAGGCCATTCTTTTTTTTTTTTTCGGTGAAACAGACTGCGCGCTTTGCTTTGAAAGCAATCAGCGCGCGGGTATTAAGTCGTACCAAAGATGGTCTTAAAGTCGGATGAATCGATTCGAATGATTTCTGAAAAGAATTATGAGCGGTGCGCTTTCAGATGATTACTCTCGAACCTTAAGATATAACAGTGGTATCGGCAGATGAAAAGTTTAGAATCACTTTGAATTAAAAGAAACGCAAGGAGTAAGAGAAAAAGGGAATTTAATAGTGGAACTACCGGCGATTAAAGTAGATTAATTTTTTTTTCAAAGAAATAAAAATGATAGGTGTTTGAAAAAGTATCTATCATAAGGGTAACGATTCTTTGTACATATTTTTTACAAAAAGTCATAGAAAATCCCTTAAAATATATCGTTGTAAATTTATAAAATTTCTATAAGAAATTGTGGACCAGTCATTTTGACTGGTTCGGTAGTTCTAGTGTTAAAATTGTGTTTTCCAGTGAAAGATTGATTAAAATACAGAAAATTACTGGTAATACTAGAAAATAAATTTTTAATCAATAAAAAAATAGTGAGAGACTTTGCATAGATACAGATGAGAAAATTATTTCAAATATTTGGCTGGTTTAGGTACAAATCTTAAAGTGATTCTAAACTTTTGAGTAATCGAGTAAGAAGTATTGCAATATTAGTAGATGAGATATTATATCTGTATATTATATTTTTTAATCTTAATGAGTTGCTAAGCTTGATTTTTAATTAAAAAAAGATGTATCTATTTTAAAAATTAAAAGTAAGTTGTAACGTTACTAGTGCGAAAAGAATAATACTTTCCATCGTAATTAAATAAATTAGATTAATCAAACTCGCTGAGTCTAACTTGTTCTACAATAACTTTTACATTTATCAGACTACAGGAATTCGAAATATTCGTAAAACGCGCAAAAATGAAAATAGAAATTGTTTTAGAATAGTAAGATCCAAAAAAGTTTATACTGTTTCATATGTCCGAGCGAAGTAATTAAAAAATCGATAAACACGAACGAAACACATTTGAAAGTATTC
>SMSQ01018259.1:0-26529 GCA_019453375.1 Ctenoplectra terminalis
GTGTAACGTCTCGTTTCAAATTTATGTCGTACCTTTGTTCTTTTTAAAATTAGGAAGCTTTTTTTCAGCAGATGGAAGCATGAACAAATCGAAGAAATCTCGAAGACCGAAGTATTATTTCAGTACCGGGTTTCTTAACAGTAAAATGCATAAGAAATTTGTATAAACGTTCGGTTAAAACGTACAGTATCCCAGACGAATTTCGGCTCTCCGTTTCGTTAAATCGTCGCTAATTGGTCGCTAATTGGTCGCTAAATCGTATGTATATAGGTCCGAAGGAAAGGTCACGCGTGGGCATCCGCATTGACTTTTGCACAAACGGTGCAACCTGGATATTGCGGAATATTCATAACCTTCTCGTTAATGAAACATTGTCTGATTAACCGTAAATGCTCGTCCCGCGTTTCAATGCACTTTTACATTGCCGCGCGGTAGAACAGGCGTGAGAAATGGAAGAAACTAAACAAATGCCCACATGCAAATCGCTAGAGAATCGTGTGGGGTGTTACACCATCGTTGGGCCGCGTGTGGGCACGCAGACGCGTCCAAGGCTTCGAAATCGTATAAAAGGAAAACGCGCAGCTGCCGTGTATTACGCGACGGATCGGCTTAGGAATGCTTTTCAGCTCGCCTCTGCACACCTGTCACGTATAATTTCTCTTAATGCTCCTTTAAGCTCATCGAAACGTCGATCCGCCACGTATAAATATAGTACTCGGACCAAGCGCGTTCTTCGCGCGTAATAATAAACGCCGGAATAAGAGGACGGGGTGGTTGTACGCGAAAAACGTGGGTGTGCGACATGTATCGGTGAAAAATGTATCAAAAGAAGCTTTAATTTAACCCTACTGTTTGGGGTACCTTGGTACCTATTCCTGTATTTATTGCAAGAATTTTATGTTTCTGTGGAAACCGTAAAATTCCTCCAGATCCTAATTTTTTGCATATTTAATTTATAATTAATTTATAATATTTAATTCATAATTGAAAATGCAAAAAATATATATAAAAGCGATATAAGATGAACTTGAAAGACTATGAGTACCCAATTATGTCCATTATCAAACAAGTGTAAAAATTTTCGTGTTAAATGCCAGCATAAGTGTTAAGGTGAAGATGAAATATTGAAAATAATTATTTTAAGGTGTTTAGGTCGTTCTTTAAGTGATATCTGTGAGATTGGTTTGTTGACCCAAAAATGGGACAAATAATGGATAATTATCGACCGAGGTAGAGGGTCTGTTTTCTTCTGTTTTTAAGAGAATGTAGAAGTAATGAGCGTCGCGAAAAAGAAGCAAAGATGTTAAAAACGAAGTGTGTTTTAATTATATAATTAACTATAATTTAGTCATTAAATGCGCATAACTTTCACTGAGAAATATTAATCTTTGTATTTAATTATAGATGTATGGACCATTTCTTTCTACGATCTTCTCCCATCTTTCAGATAATTTTTAAATTCCTTCTTAAAAAAATGTTCAACGTTTTGAATTCAAGAACTCGTGCAATACCCGCTAATTTTAAACGTCGAATTCGAAAACTGTTGCCGAACATTTTATCGGTTCAAGAATGCTGCAACAATTGGAACAAGCGTTACTCTCATCTTTGAAAAGATGAGAGCATGTAACGTTTTCGTAAATATTTTTTCTAAGTACGGCCAAGCGTACAGGAATGCCAGTAACGATAAAAGTATTTCATAACTTATGTACAATTGTTTCCTTGTGTCATCGTGAGGATCCGTTTTTGAACGTACGCTAGCCAGACATTTGTTGTCTATTTTCTTGAGTAATACGTGCTCCTAAATCCTTCAGACTGTTTTTAGACCATTCTGTACTTCAACAGAAATCCAACACTGCTAATAAGTTTTGAGCTTACGATGAAAGATCTGTACAGCTTCTATGTACGCGTATTACTGTTTAATTAACAATTAATCAACAAGAGCATTTTTTTATCTTTCCTGAAATCAAGATATTGCACGCACGTATTTTATTTTTTTAAATATTTCAAGACACAAGTAAAACAATAATCAATTTTCCTACCTATCTTTTTACGCGACTAACATGAATTAAACTTCAAATTTGATTAAAAATCGCCTCCTCGATTTCCCATTGTACATTATTACGAACAGCTCGAAGATTCATCTACAAACAGGTCTTCAATGCGTATCGATTAACGCAATCGGGACTAATTCAAGAGAGAAGCTTCGTTTGAAGGCGTATCAATACACTCGCATTCGCGATCGATCGATCTTTCGGTGTACTGTACGATTTCAAAACAGGATAAACCGAACTAAGTGTAATAATAATTAATCGACAACAGACCAGTAAGTGTTTGAGAAGCGAAAGGAAACGATGTGACGAGATTATTCAGTCGTCCAATGAGCGACGCGACGAAACGATATCAAAGAAAGACGTAACCCGTGGACGAGAGCGGAAACAAGAAGCAGAAGGAGAAAAAAAAGGGAGAAACGAGCATGTAGAAGCGGAGAGATG
Source organism: Ctenoplectra terminalis (assembly GCA_019453375.1). NCBI lineage: Eukaryota > Metazoa > Arthropoda > Insecta > Hymenoptera > Apidae > Ctenoplectra > Ctenoplectra terminalis. The sequence goes on from SMSQ01018259.1 coordinate 2,493, forward strand.
AAGAAGCGTATTGTACATAGTGACTTTGCAGCACTGTCGGATAAAAATATTCCCGCTCGAAAATAGAAACGGACACACGTACGCCCACCCAACACCCGCAATTCCTGGCCCGTACTTGGCCTTAGTCGATCGGGTTTCACGCCTTGTACCAAGCCAGTTTTCGAGACATCGGTCAGCTGTGGATGTTGGAACAATGTTTGGATTGTGGATCAAGAGTCAGCGGTTGGTCGTGGAATTGATGTAATAAAAAATTTTGGTAAATGTTGTTACGGAACGAAGATGTTCGGTGCACCAGGTGAACCACCTAACGTGATCGGATTAAATTATTCCTTGTTACCGGAACGAATAAAATTTTTGCAGATTAGAAAATGTGAGCGAAGAAAATTTGAAGGCCTGTCTAAATTATTTTTATCGAGGAAAATTAAAAAAGGTTGAAACTGATCTCGCTAATGATTATTTTAAGGAGGTCACGTTAGATGGTTCATTGGGTAATTAGCCTTTGTGTGATTTTCTTCAAAGGTTAAATTTTAAGTTAAATCTTGTACATTCTTTAAGCAAAAATTGTTTCAGTTTGAAACAGCAAGTTGATCGAATAAATTAAAATCGTAAAGATTTATGATTCCTTTTTTTGTCGAAAATAGCGCTTTATGTTTTCACGGTAGTCGTGTGAAAGTTAAAAATGTTTAGCAACGCAGAGGGTTAGGTTACCGCAAAAATTGTGTTCGTTGATTTCAAGGCATCAGAGGATGATAAAAATTCTAAAGGCGGTACGATATTAGAATAGCGATATGTTAGAAGTTAAAGACACCAGAACTTTACACGACCTACTATTCTCAGCGATTAAACGATATATTTCCTGTTTTATTCTTGACAATTGCCCGAAGATATGTTTTCAGTGAAATACACTTATATCAAAAATAAGTTTGACGACATCTTTTATACCACCACACCAGAAATAAACATGACAGTATTTTTTTTTTCCTTTCTATTCTAATAACGGAAGTAAGTTTAATAAACTGCTTCTTTACTCTTGCGTCAGCAGTAAAATTGATTAGGTTAAAATTGATACGTGACATAAACTTGTCCTTTCTATTTTCTCAAGTATAACGATACTTCCTTTTCTTTTTACACTAATTTATACGATCCGTTTTACGACCAATAATATTAAAAGAATAATATCTAACGAACGTATAATACATGGAATGAATATTAAATGGATAAAAGAGAAATCAGTAACCTTGTTTTTTCTCCGAAGGTTTAACAATAATCATTTCCTTCGATTACAGAAACGAAGCATCAGAAAATTAACTACCAATTTGAATAAAAATATTTTTCACTGTACAAATAACAATAACCTTGTATCTATATCATCAATGCCACAAAATGCTCGCACAGACCACAATTAAAAGTCTTCAAAATTGAACTAAAAATCTTAGCATTAAAATACAAAGATCGTTAAACAGATAATACTTCAACCATAGTCACACCAGAATTCCTCACAAAAAAAAAAAAAAAAAAAGAAAGAAAAAGAAAAACAATAACCCTGCGTACACAGTTCTGAACGTTTCGAGCCTCAACTAATTTCCCCGCAGCACGTGCGACAAAAGTTCTAATAACCCCGGACACGTGTCATTTAAAATTAAACGGTACACCGGGACGCGAGTTAGATTAATCGAAGCAAAGTCTCGCGACAGCCTACCCACCCACAACAACAACAAAAACTCACACACAGTCCCATGTGGCCGCAAACGAGGAATCTAATTCCGATGAGTTATACGTGTCTCGAAGATCGACGTAAAACGGTCCCCTAAATTCGGCTTTCGATCAATTTTCCACGCTAACGCAGAGGCCAAAAACGGGAGCAATATAGCTTACCAACCGACCTGTATGTCTGTGTGATGGTGTATTAATAACGGCGTGTGCGGGAGGTGGCCCGATTCATTGAAGACCAGTTATAGAATGATGCAGGCGGCCGCGTAACTACAATTTATTTTTTGGCTATTTTTAGCGGTTGGCGTAGCGCCACTATTTTCGGTTCTCTCAAATTTCTCACTCCATATTTGGGATTATGGATGACGGGCCCGCGGCGCGGTGTATCTTTACGACTACGCCCGTTGAGACACTTTCGTTTGCCCGTTCCTGATGTACACGTTCCCTTGTCTCTGTCTCCTATTCCTTAACTTCGGTATCCATTTATGCTCGAGTTAAACAGCCAGCCGGTTAGACTCGTTTCGAACGGAACACTTTGTGGCGTCGACGAGGAGTTTTTTTAACCCTCTGCAATATCGTGTGACTTGGAAGTCACGTACCCCAAGTCTCTATTGTTTCTCTTTTTTATTTAATTCGATTTGCTTATCACTGTACCATCGCTTATCGGTGTATCGGTATCGGACATGTTTTTTCAGAATATAGCAAAAAATGTAAAACTGCAGAAGGTAGTAGAAAAATCACTACAATTTGGACTTTTTCTCGTATCGCGTGCACTTCGTGCAGTTTCGCACCTTAAAATTTCCTGTGTATATTTATTAACGATCGTCAGTTCCCGGATTTCAGACCGAAGTAAATAACCTGTGATCGATCGTAATTTTTTCTATCATAAATGATTGGAATTCTAGTTATGGAGAGTTGAAGCGTGCCAGAAAGTAGCGATTAGATGTGCGAATGGTTCCATAAAAGCGGTGGTCGTAAAATGTTCCAGTTAAGACCATTTAAGACAAGTCTTAGATTTCATATTAGCAACAACGAAGCGTAAGAATAAAAAAACATGGTATCATTTTTCCTTGAACGTTAATAATATATGAACCATATTTTGCTAAACAGAAAGATGCACGGGTATTACAGTATCGATTAGTCGTGTAATTAATTATAGCGCTCGACAAGAGGTGTACGCTTCAATTAAGACAGTTAGCGAGGCTGAATTTCGTGATGGGCACCTGTGAAACAAAGCATGGATTCGCAGGCATTTCCATGGGACGCGACGCGTGTACGCGATTGCGGGCAACAAGTGGACGACGATTCTAAGCGAATTCTCGCACGCGGCCGAGCATGTGTTCGGTCTCAATTGGCAGGGGCACAAGTAGGTTAAAAACGGTAAGTCAGCTGCAATGCTCAGGAATATGTCAAGGGGACGCGATGACGAGGGAGGAGCTCGAGGAAATTATGAAAAAAACAGCCTTTGTTTATCCCGTGTTCATCCTTGTCGCAGAAACTGACCGTAAACTCTTCGAGAGCGATCAATTTCAGTTTAAACCTCGAGCATCAACGACGACGCGATTCAAGGAGGTTCGCGATGAAGGAAACAATTTTAAAAATAATGGCGAACATCCGAATTAAAATTTTAAAGCGTCACAGGGTGCGCGAAGGCCGGAACAACTCGATGGACCGTGATCCACTGGCCTGATTACACTACCCGTAAACCCTGGTCACCCCAACACACCCACACGCAGGGTCGTCGTGCTGCTTGGACGAGAGAGAATATCAAACGGAGTACAGCTGGACGATCGTCGAACGCCAACGTCGCCGTTAAGATGACTGGACCGGTGTTTGGTCTCGAATTACCTGTGACGGGAAACTTGCTTTCTGGCAACATGAACGGGCGTTGCTGAAGGATCGTTCTTCCCGGTAAATCCTGCTCGACGGGTTACAAGCATCCGTCGTTTGTCTTCGAGCTCCTATCGAACGCGCGAGTCTGTTCCACGAATCTTCACTGGAATCGTCGATTCGAAGGTAAATCACTGGCGTAACAATCGAAGAACCCGTGAAAATGGTTGCGTGCACGATTGACAACTGACAACAGCAAACTCGAGACACGAATCGATGAACGGTGCGATGAACCCAGATCACGCGATTCTCAGCTCGGACACTTGTTGTCCCGGCCACGTTAGTATCGCGTTCGCGTGTTAACTCGGGGACAGTGAGGCTGGAAAAGCGGGGAAAGCGTCTCGGGAGGATCGCCGATAGACTGGGTGCAGAATGGAAACGGTGGTCGAAGGAAGGAAGGTGAGAAGGCGGATAGAGGACACGTGTCTGGGATGGATTATCCGTGGACGAGCACGGGAACACTGATACAGTGAAGAGGGAGGAAGATGAAGGACGGGTGTGCAGAGGGAACGCGAGCGGGAACGAGCCGCGAGAAGAAGAAGAAGAAGCTGAAGAAGAGGAATAAGAGGAAGAAGAAGAAGATGAAGAAGAAGAAGAAGAAGAAGAAGAGGGAGAAAGAGCAAGGTATAGAGAGGGGCGCGAGACAGAGGAGAGAGATCCAAAAGGGGGCGAGAAAGAGAGGGACGACAGAACAGAGCAGTCCGTTTTGAGGCAGTTTTGGCACTGTTACCAGCACGAACGGCCAAGCACCAACCCCGAACAGTGCCTCCACCTCCGCCTGACGAGAGAAAGAAGGAAAGAGAGGGAATTAGAGGGATCTAGAGGGAGCAAGAGGAGCACAGGGACAGTGGCGGTGGCGGTGGCGAAGAAGACGAGCAGAGGTCCCCCTTAGAAGAAGAAGAGAGCGAGAGTGGAGGCGAGGGCGTATATTCTTGATTTGGGCGGATGGAAATCTGAGATTGCTCCATATCGGGCTGTGCGCCGTGACCACGGAGGTGCTCTGTAACAGCAGACGTCTGAACCTTCTCTCGGCTGTCTCTCTTCGTTTCTCAGCCTCTTTCGTCTTCGATCTTCCTTTCATCGCGTGCCTCGTTTGCTTTTTTTTTTCTTTCTGCTCTCTTTCTATCCCTCTTCCTCTCTATCCCTTCGCTGGCTGATCCGAGTTCGGTCGTTTTATGCGTTGCTGGTTAATGTTTCTTCCTCGATCGGTACTTTTCTTTACCTTTTTTGTCTTCCAAGCTTTGATCATTCCGTTCTGAGACTTACCAGAGTTTCTGTTCGATCCTCTTAAATTGTAGATTTTTTTTAAATATTCTAAAGACTGTCGTTAAAAGTTAGTCTGTTATTATTTTGAACGTGGGAAACCTTTCGTATTCCTTTTAAAACGTACAGTTGCAAACAATTATACCTACTAGGAAAAATACTGTTAATTTTCTGACGAGTCACTTTGGATCGATCGATATTTCTAGTTTCGATAACTTATTTCTGTCTTTCTTATCATACTCGATGTTACTTACGCTCGTTAACTATGTTTCTAAATTTCATCTAGATCCATATTCGTACGCGTTTCTATTTTCATCCAACACTTTATCATTTCCAAACTTTTTATCAATCTGTATTTCCGTCTCCTTTTTCCCAATGCTCACAATTTTCGTTTTTTCCTGCACGGGTGTGGTCCCAAGCCGATATTTTGGCCCCACTCACCCTTTCTCTTCTTTTTTCCCACTTCCTTCCTCTTCGCTCGTAATTTAACGTACTCGTCTTCCTCCGTCCTCTTTTGTCGCTACTTTTCTCCTCTCTATCAGTGTCCCTCTCTCTTGTTCGATCTGCGAATGTGTATGATGCAAACACGAGGGTATATTTAACCCCGTGAACCACCAGGGAGGAATCGAGCCGCGTGCAAGCGCGCTCCTCTCTTTCGGTTTCACTCCTTCCCTTTCTTCTTTCGTTCTTTTCCTCTTTTTGCCGCGTTCCGCGTCGAATCCTCGCGTGACTCGTTGATGCAAGGTGCGCGACGGTTCGAAACCCTTCAGTCGAATGATTAACGGGCTTGATTGAAATGATCGAACGATCGCTTAAGCTGCACGAGTGACCTAATGGTCCGGGATCTTTTAAGAATATTAACTGACATTAGCACATACAGAGCGGCTGCAAAAAGTATTTCAACTGTATTTATTTTTGCATTCACCTAATGATTGATTAGATCCAAGAATATCAGACTCCTCGTCGTGTAACAGTATTTTCATGCGACCACAAAAATTTGGTATTCTAGAAATTGCATTATTGAAAAATATGAGTACGGTGAAGGATTATTTGAACGACAAATATTTTATACCTTGCTTTTAAAATTATGATTATTATAAAAGATACGTAACAGTAAATATCTTATGCTATCGTTAGCACAGATGTTTTTTGTTTGGAATAATTAACACTCTTTTTATTCCAAAATGGTTGTAATTATACGTAAATCTAAATTATTGAAGCGACTTTCATCGATGCTTGAAATCGTTCGAATAATCATGAACGATAACGTGTGTAATGTTTCCGTTCAATGGTTTGAATTGAATATCAGAATGTATAGTTATCGGAAATATTCAGTAATTTCGAAATAAAATTAGGAACGAAACTTTTAGAGATAAGATAAATATTTGGTTAACGAAAAATCTTGGTTGAAGCATGAAGAAAGTAAAAGTAAAAGTAGAGAAGTATTCGCTGAAATTCCTCACGCACAAAGAAGATAATCTACAAATAGCAGGGAACATTGTAACACTTTGTTGGCTTGACCAGAAAATTACGTCTTCGCTGTGGCTGTGCAACAACCGGGTAAATGAGAGCAAAAAATCGACCATCTTGAGTGCTGCCAACAGATCAGCCACGCTAAGCGTCCGAGACACACCGTTTTGCCTATGTGGAGTCGGGCTGTTTACGAAATGAAAGGGAATCGAAAATAGTAGCTCCCAAAACTCGAATATATCTGGAAACCTTATACCATTACCGCCTATAAAACCGAAATAACACGATGTTAAAATAATATTCGACTCGGTTCTTGTGGAAACTGCCATTTTCCGTCGTTTCAGGTTTCGAATAATTTCATATACCTTGCAAAACAGTCTCTGAAATAATCTGTTTAAAAATATTCCTGAAAATTTATTACCGACGAAAATGGATAGAGCGGCAAGAAAATAGAAAATGGTAAATAAGTGTAAATCGAGCTGAACCCGAGGAATAATAATTTACTGATTTATTACGCTTTTAAAGATACTAAATTCGTCCATTTTAATCGAGTATCGCGATAAAAATTGAAAAAGAAAAAAGGGACACGTAAAACTAATTTTTCTTTACCAGGATAAATTTGATTTAAAATCTGCTGAAATAAAAATAAATTCCGTGTATCGAAAGTGGAACAATTTTCTGTGAAACTTTAATCACTTTCTACAATAACAGATCAATTAACGGTTAAGTATCACGAGAGATCAGCACATTTCGAGGAATCTCCTAAGTTAGAAACAAACTCGATTATGCAACAATAGAACCATTTTAGCGTCCAAGTGGAAACCAGCTCCGGTCTACAATAACAGATAATCTAACAATAGGTATTCAAGAATCGGGACATTTTTAAACAATTCGTAAGCCAAGAACGGGTCCGAATAAACAACTGGGAAACGATTCTCAGGAAAAGCGACTGCTTCGCCATAACAACGGTATAACCTAACAATAGGTGTCAGAATAATCTTAGGAGCTTCGAACAGGCTACTATAGATTGATTCTACGTTCAAATGGAAACGAGATACCTTCGAGTGGTAATCATATAATTCCTCTCATAATTTTAACGTTAATTTTGCAAAACGCAGTAATCAATGTTTAACTACCGCACTTTGCTATCTTAATAAATTACAACACACAATTTTAAGAACACTTTCATCAAACACTTAAACTTGAGAACTTGAGAAACATATAATCAAACAAAAAGATTAATCACCCTAATTTTCGAAATAAAAATATTTCTTTTCAAGCAAAACCCAACTTCTTCTTTTTACAACTTTGCTGTTACTGTGTATCGAAACAAAGGAAAAGGCAGAAAATATACAAAAATAGATATATTGCGGTAAAAAAGAACCTTCCAAGTGAGAATACCGGTTAACCCCTTGCCTCACAATTTTTTTTAGTATTCATATACGCTGGTAATAGCTATTCGCTGGTTCAACACTTTGTCAAATGCGAAATACTGAAATATTATATATAATTTATATTTGCTAATTCTGAATCTTCTAAATTTAAATTGCAGTTGAAGTTAAGATTAAACTTTATTAGAAACATAGTATGTTTTTATCGTATTCGAACCATAATCTGTGCCTCGAGTACGACTCGTGATCGTAAGGCAAAGGGTTAATCGGAACATTTACTTGGAGTTTACGTTTGTAAATTCCTTAGGCGATGCGATCAACGAACCGCTTTACATTTGCGCCCTCGTTCGCCTGTTATTTCCGTCGGTTTAGTCCAACGACTATACCTTAAGTGCTCATCCTACGTATGCACCGGCTAATACTCGTGCGTTTACGCTTGCAGCCAAATGTCGCAAGAAACACGTGCGAGCACAATGAGATGTCTTTAAACTGGACACGACTGGCCGCAATTATCCGTTTAACTGGCAGAAACGTAGCACGGATATGGTTACGTATGCACGGGTAACGAGTTGGATGTATCAAGTTTTTGAAGAAAGCAGCAGCCAGAAGGAATACTTGCGTAAATCTTAGAGTTAACGTTCCTAAAACTCGTGTGCGGTGAAACGACAACTATGATCGCACTGAGGGAGAAAAACTGTTCGTAATAAGAAACAGAAAATTGAAAATGCACGGATATTTGGTTGCGAACAAATTGTGAAATAATGTAGATGTTTAAAGCTGAATTCATACCGTGTATAATTCTTTGTATCTCTTTGGAATATTGAATTTAATTCCAATTAATTTCTAATGTGTAAATATTTTTAAGTTATTTCAACGGAGAATCTTTCATACTTTGGAATAATTGAACGCTTTTAAATTTGATCTTAGTTTATAATATAATAATTTCTGTCCGAATTTTTCCAAATTATTCTCAAACAATTTCGATATTAATAAACCGTGTCACAAATCTTCTTGCCCATCCTACTATCGATTAGCCCTTGAATTGAACAAAAATTAACGCTTAAAAATATACACTATTTTATTCGTCATAAACTATAAATTAATAAAATATTGTAGTATAGCCGATTGTATTAATTTGAAAATATACAATTTAACGTTCAACAATTGCATTACATATTATCTGAAAGTGACAAAAATTTGAATATTCCAAATATGTTACCGATTCAAAAAGTTTGTACGAGAATTTAACCAGGCCAGTATACCAGGGTTATAAACGCATATCATTAAAACGAATTACACGTTCGTTAAAAACAAGCACGAAAAAGAGCGAACAGAGCCGCGTTACACGCTTGCCATTTTTCCCGCGAATTCCTCGATGATTAACAGCTGCGCTTAAGAATCCAGCGCGGCGACGTTCACCTCTCAAACGCAAACACGAATCGTTACTTAACATAGTCGCCGCTGACGAACGAGCTCGATTACTAATTGATCCCTTTCCTCGAGATCTCGCGCACACCCCATCGAACGCACAGATATTTTTAAAAGGGAATCAAAAAGTGCAACGATGCATACCAACTACGAAAGTAATTGGCCAGGAAGCAGTCGGTTCGAAAGTTCCACGATGATGTTGGTCTTAAACTGTTCCATATTTCCCAAAGTTACCAACGGAATTAATATTCCCGGCGAAAGCGAACATTCCACGATCGGAGTCGCTAGTTCTCGAAACACGTTCGCGAAGCAACGACGTAATCCGACATAACGCGCTATCTCGCGGGTTAATGAGCCTTGAAGGTTCCACTGGTGTTCCAGAGCACGATTTTCCCACAGCATGGCACTGGACGATGCGCAATCTCCTCTCTTCGACGGCACGTCCGACCAGACACAATGTCCATCTGCTAATACACGCGATTTATTACGCGTTCCTTTATCGCGTGTTCGCGAACAGACGTCGCGTGGGATCGTTTAAAGGGAAACCCGTGTCTGTTCCGTTCTATGAACGTTTGATACGATGCACGAGTAGAGGTATAGTGTATTATAGGGTTCAATGGGTGTATGTTGAAAATTCGACTTTTAGGACTATTTTCTGGTTAGGGTAATGGATTAAATTAATAAAGTGTATTTTGTATTCAAAATATTAAATTAAATTAACCCCTTGAAGTATGATTTAATTTAAATTATTTTTCATTATTTAGGGTAATAGATTAAATTAATAAAGTGTATTTTGTATCGAGGATATTAGATTAACGTAACCCCTTAACCTACGATTTAATTTAAATTATTTTTCATTACTTAGGGTAATGAATTAAATTAATAAAGTATATTTTGTATTCGGAATATAAAATTAAATTAACCCCGGTTGAAGTATGATTTAATTTAAATTATTTTTCATTAATTAGGGTAATGGATTAAATTAATAAAGTGTATTTTGTATCGAGGATATTAGAGTAAATTAACCCCTTGACGTACGATTTAATTTAAATTATTTTTCATCTGGATCCGATTTAATTTTTTTTCACATGTTGCTGTAAGAGATGCTTGAAAATAAAACAAGCTTTCTTATTGCAGAATAAAGAAATTTATGCAATTTAACTGTAATACAAGGTAATTCGATTGTCATGGCGAACGGAACCGATATAAACCGATAAGTAATTCCAAACTTTTGGTCGATAGCGTATCGAGATCTTAAATTGTAGGATTAAGTAACGGAACTGGTGCAGTGACTTCCATGGTTGCAAGAAACATTCTTTCTTTTTAAACAGGGATTAAACCACAATTTGTATTTTTGATATATAGCCACGGATTAATTGTCTTTGAGACAATCAATTTATAGCGTAAATTTATCTTTAACGTGGAATTTTGTAATTGCAATTAATGGCGGATGTTAACATTCGTAGCGCCTTTGCCAAATAATGTACAAACGTCTTCCGCTGCATCAGTTATATCATAAATAAATTGGAGCTCGTTAAACACGCAGTGTCTTGTTTGAATTGCACAACTAACCAAAATATCCTTGCCTAATCTACATTATATTATTTAGGAAATACTTGTAGAGATATAAAGTTGTTTTAAAAATTATGAAGTTGAACGGTAATTCAGTATTTTATGGAGAAAAAAGAGAATTAATTGCTGTGAAAGTATCGAAACATAAATATTATGTTCTTTTAAGCTTAATATATATTCAAAAACAGTAGCCGCTCGCTGTTTTCGAATCGACAGCGTAGAAAAATACGAGTTCCTCATATTCAAATGTGAACTACTCTATGGAAAATTGTGAATATAAATTATTTATTCTTAATTAAGAGCGATCAAGGTACACTACCCATATATTATGTTTTATTATTATTTAGAAAGGAAACGATTCGTTACCTTCAAACTTATCGGTACAGTAAATCTCTGAAACGATTTCACGAGAAAATTTAAACCATCTAAATCAAGTATCGCCAAGAAACTTAAATCAATTTTCCGATACAGTTTCTGGAAACAATAAAGAATCCAAATTTCTTTCAAGAAACATCACACAAGTATTCTCAAAATCTTCAATAAATCCACGTAACATTTCAATATAAAATTCTTCGATGCTTCAGCATCTGTTCGTTCATCGATGCAAGTATTTAATCAAAAAGAAATAAATAACTTAATTACAGCACAACTTATCTTCCAACCACGCAAGAACCTCAAATATTTCCCCACTTTCCTTTACTTCCATTCAATAATTATCCCGCAACGAATCAAAGCGAGATGAACAAAAAGTAACAAACTCCATCCACCTCTGCATCGTTGAGAATAAATGAGACAAGTAATATAGAAAGTCCTAAGTACTTCACAGACCGTTGAAGAAATTTCATCGACGCAGGTACACGTGGTACAGGCAACAATGATCTCCCCTTTCCGCTCGAGCGAGCATTAAAAAGCGTAATCGTACGTTAAAATGGCAGCTTGTCAGCCGTCTTGTATGCTCATGGGCTGTCGCCATGGCCGAGTAGTCGGCATAATATCGCTCCATGAGCGTCGCAGATAAAACCTGGTGCCAGGACGCGAAGTGGAAAGTAGCTGTTGACATATCGCTGCCAGGTATTGGGACACGTCGTGCAAGTAGGCGGGGTGGCTTAACCTATGCGGGATATAATATACGCCTCCACGATATCGAACCGACATGCTCGCATAAGCCGGTAAAGCATCATCGTGCCTAGCGTTTTGACGTTTCCCTATCGACAGTAGCTTTTGATGACAGCGACTACGCGAACGCGTACTAAATGTCAATTGCATACGGACTCCGTCCTACACGCACAGATCGAACGATTCAATTGGATCGTAGTGTACCGTTTCGTGGAAGTTTCGCTTTGTCCAAGCATTTTTATTCTCAAAGATATATTTTTTATTATTTATTTCCTTTATTCCCTTTATTATTTACATTTTGTCTTCATCGACGTTAGGAACAAGTTGTACTAATTATTTTTACGTCCGTTCACTGAGTCGCGCGGAAAATCGTTCGTCTGATTTAACTTCCCATCGGTGCTATTTGGTTTTTAATGGTTTATTGTTGCAACGAATATTTTCACTTGGTGTTCTCTTCTTTTTAGCCTTCTTGGTTCTGCACTGTACGAATTTTTAACCGTGCTATTTAAATGAATGTCTATCCTCTTCTTATGTGCTATACCATGGAGGTACAGTTCTGCTTTCATTGAGTGGATGTTGAGGGATTTTTGGATGTCATCGTTTCGAATGTTCATTGTTAGAACTTTCAGTTGAGCAGTTTCTATTTTCTTTATGTGTCTGGTGGCAACAATTTTCCTAGGCTGGAGATCTTACATCGAAATATTTTAGAAATAGGTCCCAGTTTTATGCAAACGTAATTCTTACAAGAAAATTTAACACTGGAACTATCGATGCGATCGAAGTTACTGGTTTGTAATTTTTCGTATAAGTTGTATGAATCTACAATGGTGAGCGTTTAACAATTTTTTTAAACATATTGTTCGCTCATAGAGAAAATTCATCGATACTGGAGATGCTTCTAAAATTTTTTTGGATCACTATCTAACACTAACTCGTTTGTTGTAATTTTTAGTAGCAACGCGAAGATCTTACTTCAAGATTCTTACTTCATCGCGAAAAAAATTGAGACTTCGTAGTCACGAGAAAGGTGAAGATCTGATTTATATCGCTAAAAGCCAAAGTCACGTCAAAAGCCCTCTTGGATAATTTAAACGCCCTCCAGGGGCGTCCACTTTGAGAGGCACTGGATTAGACAAACAAACGTTAATCTTCGGGTTAACTAGAAATATCTTCTTACAAAGTGTATGAATAATCGATACTACCCTGTTCGAAAGATATATTTTAGATAACATTAGGCAGCGCGCCACAAAAAACGACCCTAATTTATAACAGCGCTAATTACTTCTACCGGGACCGAGGGACCGACCTGAACCACTCCAGGAACAAGAAACCCGAGTCGAACAACTTTGGGACCAATGGACTCCAGCCAGACCACCAAAGGACTTAAAAAGCCGTACCGGGATCAATTCTCACTTCTAAAACTTCTCGATCCGTGCAATTTACCAGTGGAACTGTTACGCCGTAAAATAAATAAACGGTTAAATAATTATAAAAAAAAACACCGAACATACAAAAGTTCTATTTCAATCTTCTATTATCGGATGTGGCAGCGTTATAAAGTTTCAATGGATTAATTATCGAGTAATATGACGGGAGATGGTGCGTTTGAACCGGTTCGCCAACGAAAAGAGTGTAAGAGACAAACTCGAAGGACGTATCCTCGATAACGTGTCCACGGTCTGGCATAAGTCGAAAACTTGTTTATGCGTTTCGAGAGCGGATAATGGACCGATTTTGTCTTAATGTTCACTCGCGAGTAAATCCGAGTTCGTATCAGTAGAATGTGTTGCCAATAGTAAGACACTGGCTGTTTCGTACCTTCGAGTGCTTCTTACAAGGCGCGAATTAATTGTTACGACTCATGGGAATTAGGTGTTATAGGAGACGTAAAGCAATGTCCGAGTATCAACGTAATTTTATTTATTTCTTGTTTCTTTTGCCTTGCGATAGCCAATAATAGCTTTTAACCCTTCGTCTTACAGTAACGAGTCACACTCGAGCGTGGATTATGGTCAAAATGCAGTAAAGGCGCCATGTTTTTGTTACAAAGTTTAATTTCAACTTTGATCATAATTTTTAATTTACGAGACCGAGAGTTACCAAATACGTGTTATCTACAATATTTTAATATTTTATATTTGATACGGTATTAAAATAATGAACAGCTATCGCCAACGTTTGTATCTACTGAACAAATAGTAAGGCAAAGGGTTAAGGATATTCGTTTCAATTATCTATAATTTTCACTTTCGATTCGTTTCATATTTTTGCTCAAATGTTTGCGAAAATTATGCAAGAAATACACGGTACACGTTATAAATTTTAAAAGCTTTAAAGTCACAAATAAATTTTTTTTTTCTTGTTTCTTTAATCAATTTACTTAATATCGCATCGGCTTATTAGCCATTAGCGACCGACAAATAAATCTCGTTATCCAAATGAAAAATTTTTATACAACTTTCGCATTGTTTGGATCCTCTAGTGTATTTATAGCGTACTTCAATATTGTCATATAATTATTTTTAAACTTATTAAATGTCATACACAATTTTCCAGTTTATCGCTAGCTTTATAGCGTGCCATTAATGAAAGCCACTATACGTTCTCTATCTGTTTCTGACCATTTTTAGAAAGCATTTCCACAGAAGATGACTAAACGTTGGTACTTTAATAGAGAGTCTTTGTACATAAATCCTTGTACCACGGAAGAAGGCAATCGCTTGCTGCAGAAATATTACTTTTCTTGATCCGTTCAACGTGATTGTATTAAATACTAAATTTCATGGTTGCTTCTTATGCAAAGTTAATCACACATAGGATGTTTGCTTTCAATTCTATTGAATAGACGGAACATTCTTAAAGAATTCTAACGGAGACCGTCAATTTTCTTTCACGTAAGCACCAGAGCAGGCGCGGAATTATAATTTCCATAACATAGATACACATCGTATTTTCTCTTCGTCGAACAAGGATCATTACGGGACATAAAAATGTAATAACATGCATCTGGCGTACTGCTGTACACGACGCACAGCACACGGTAAATTACTGCCGATACAAGGGTATATTTCTTCGTTTCGACACAGGAAACAGATGTCGATTTCCATCAAAAGAGAATACAGCTTTCACTTTAGGAAACGATTTTTGTATTTCTAATCGTTATGCCCGTGATGCTGATGTAACTGATCGTTATAGTCGTTTATCTTTTTTTTGTCTGCTTGTATAACGCGTAACATTTGGAATACTTATTATCATAAAATATTAAAAAGAGGGATAATACTGATTTATTAAGTTTTACTGGGTCTAATCTTCGAAAAAATCTGAACGATATATCTCAAATGCGATATAATTAATCTACACGTGTAATTAATCTAAGTTATCGCTGTGACGAAAATTAGATTAAACTCAGAAATATTGACGCGTTCTGATGCCAAAAATGTTTCGTTAACGCAGAAGAATGAAAGATTCCCGAACAAGTGTTCGAGTAAAACCGATGATAACCAAAAATATTGATCGCGCGGTCAAAAAATTAATTCTCGTAAAAACATTGACAAATTGTTGCATAAATTTTCGAGTAAATTATAACGAACAGCTCAATTATATCAGTTTAATGCCTAATCGAGAATTCTTTTAAAACCCTATCATCATTTGTGTCCGTAGCTAAACCATTTACATATTCTACGTATAAGATATCCAGAAAACACCTTGCGGCAAAACGGTCGATAAATTGTTACGAAAATGTTGGACAAAATTTAGAGAAACAGCTCAATCCTATTGGTTCAACGGCCAATCGAAGATTCTTCGAAACGATCGTCACGTGTATTCGTTTTCAAAACAATAACGTATTCCGTAAAATTAGCATCGAAAGGAACACGGTGTCGAAAAAAGTCAACAAATCCTGGCATAAATTTTAATGAAAATCCAAAGAAACAGCTCAGTCGTGTCGCTTGGGGCGACAGAAGGTGTTTCTAAATCAGTCTTTACGAAGCCTAAAGAAGAGAAAACGAGTATTTCCTGTATGCTGACGATGGACCACCTTACAGTTAGGCCAATTGGATCGCCCACACACCGTAGAAATCTGTGAAAGGAATACCGAGTTCCGACTACCAATACCGTTAAATTGCTCGTAGCTTTTTTTTTCCCCCCTCGAGAAACTATTCAAGGTATACCACTTTTAATTTGGCAGTGACGCAACTCGTGTACAAGTTTGTCGCGATGGTAGGCGTTTTCTATCAAACGCGTAAAACTAAACCCATGTTTGGCACCGACGTTGACGCGAGGTGATTTCGTATTGTGACACACAGGAGGTTGGTAAAAATTCGTTTTAATAGACCGACGACAATCGTGACTAATGGCCTTATTCACTGTTTTTATGACGAAGCGTATGTATTTCTTGTACGCTGTTCATCAATTCATGTTCGAAGAGTTGGTACGCTTTCTCAGGCGCGGTGATTAATCTTAGGGACCGCGAGTTTAAGCGACTTTTGATGCTTGTGTATCAATATTTGCGTTGCTTATGCACGACGATACGTTTGTGTATTAACTCATTACACTCTTTATCTTTCATACATCGAATCGACCGAAACAATATTTTTACTAAATCTCATAGCTTTTATTTCGACGCTATTAGTTGTATTTGTGAAACAAATATAGACACAGGACAATAGAAAAACCATTTTGCACAGCCGCGTGAGCTGTTGATAAACAAACATGCCCACAAGCTGTGATTCCTTTTCCAAAACTGACAATCGTACGCGACTGTGAAACGATTGATGTAAACGATTGAAAAATAAGATTACTCCAAGCTATTAAAAGACCACGTTAATACAATCTACTATAACCGCAAAGTCTGAAACGTATCTAAACATTCGACAAACTGTGTTCTTCGGAAATGGCGCAATTTTAATTGGCCATTGCCGTATTTATTAATTCAAATGATCCTCTACTAAATCGTACATGAAACAGAGTTCCATCCCATTTTCACCTTTCACCCAAATAATTCACCCGATTCTCTCCACAACGCTCACGTGGACGAAGCAGCATCCACACCCTCGATGCATCGTCACCTGTTTACAACCCTCGGTCCCAAACCATTTACAACATACCCAACAATTAAAATGATTCATAGTATCAACATTCGGAACAGAACACTCGTTCCCTTAAGTACTTTCAAGCGGCTCGTTAAAACTGGCATTATTCACGCATATATACGCGCTCCTGCGCACCAGTTATTACAGCAACGCGTTACCACACGGCCAAAGAAAACGGTCCTTCGAGCGATCTTTTCGAATAAGAGAGCAGGATCGATAGTAACGATCACCCTGAAAGAAGCCGGGCAAAAAGAGACACGTCGAATAGGGGACACCGTGTATAATACCAGTCGGTGTCACTTGCACAAGCTACTTCTCTGGAACTTTGATTGGACGATTCGAGAGAGAGATACGCCGCTTGTAAAACTTTTCCCCGGGCTGCTATACCCGAATGTAAATGTCAATAGGCGGACAGCGAAGAGAGGTAAGAGAAGGGAGATGAAGAGAGAGAAAGACTATTATTTCACCGTTGCAATCTGTCTCTGGATGCATGGGCAATCGTTGCTGCAGGTAAAACCCGCCGATCGCGATTGGCAGCTCTCTCGATGTGGAAATTCTCCCACCCAACGACTCGATGCCCACCTTCGTTCCTGTATCCCTCTCGATCGCGGTTCCCCATTCTAAAGAGGCTTCGCGATCTCGATCGCCGCGGATCGAGCTAACCCTCCCTCTCCTTTCGATCGCCATACCGGCTAATTCGAGAAAATATGGCTGTCCGAATCGCTCGCGAGACGCTTAATGGCTTCTGAGACTGTCGTTGCTATTGATACGTGGATCTTTTTTTTTCTTTTTTCTTATTCGGTTTCTGTTTTATTTTTTTTTTTTTTTTGTTATTTTGTTTTGTTTTTTTGTTTTGTTCTTGGGTCGAGTTTGGGAACCCGTGAAGGGGATTTAGATGCGTGGATTGGGTATATTTTGTAGATGGACTATGAAGAGATCGGTATGAATGGAACAGTTTGAATGAGTCCTCTCTTCTTGAATGAGTTTGTAGCGGTTCGATTGAATTTATTTACGAATATGTTGGGATCTGATGCAGTGGAATTATTTCAGAGACTTTGGAAATTGGATGTTAGAAATGATTGTTAATCGGTATGGTGAAATAAGTGGTTAGATATCGATTTTTTGGCTACCTTAATAGTCGTAATTCCATGATATATCATAGAATTTTCAATCTTACTTGCTATCTAAAAATCTACAATTCTGCTTTTCTTTATTCTAAAATCCCAATTTCCACGATTTTTTAAGTACCTCAGAATTCGCTACGCGAGCCCTCTTGCACAACCGAATTGATACCTACTATTATTGAAATTTGACAAGTCACAAATTACAAGTTTGCAATCTTAATAAATTTTCCGACACGACAGTAATAAATTTCTTAACAAAAAAAAAAAGAAACAAAACAAAAATACTAATATCAGTGATTTATCTTGTAATTTGTAAAATTATAAAAACTGTTCCCGCAACAGAGGTCTACAAGTTATAATTTGTAGCTTGTAAATTCACTGATATTATTAGTTGGTAAATTGTTGTGCAAATTGTCATGTTACATCACCTAACAAAATTGCATAACAAACTATCCTACCCGATGTACCATCCATAAAACATAATTACTTCGAGAAGAAAATCTATAATTACATTTTCCCCGTACACTTTGCAATTAAGATATTCGTAACGGTTGCGAGGAAAAACAAGATGTCGCGCCCGATCTTCCATCCGCGACCTGTTTTATATCGGAATTCGTTTAGAAGATACATAACGGGACGATTCGAACACATTCCTCCGATAAACGCGCATTGTTCCTTGCAAAAAACAGGCGCGCGAGATATCGAGCGTTTTACAGCGAAGCCCGAGCTAGATTTTATATTTAGGAAGCCACCATGTAACTCTAGAACTACTGAATTAGGTTAGAACGAAAATACTGGCACCCACGCACGCCACCCTCGCGCCTCTTCGCGTTATGCGTTTGTTTATCAGCAAAATCTTTACAATTTTTGGAAACAGTTTGGTTCATTCTGTCGCTCAATCAGTTCACGCTAAAATATCGTTATATTAATTTACAGGTAACTTCTACAACTAACGGGAATACATTTTTTTTAATTAGAAAGAAACAGAAATACACGAGCTGGTTTTATCTTTTTTTTAGATTCGTGTTACATGCGTGTTTTTTAGAATCACGTAACAACCTGAACGTTTTTCTTAAAATATACAGAAGCGAAGCGAGTCGAGGATGGCATTCGGAATGGAAAATTATCGACCAAGTATCGAGGCTTTTATTTTTTGTGGAAGAAGAAGGTTTAAGTTAATTAAATTAAAAATTATTCATAAACGATTCGTAAAAATATTTCTCAAAACAGAGATCTCTCGTATCTTATTCTAAGCACTCGAAATTAATAAAGATTGCAAGCGACGTTGAACAATAACTTTTAAAATTGAACTCAGATCTCGAAGATCTATATTTAGAAAATAAATTCCTTGCTAAAATACGCGAATAAGATTATTTTATCCCAATTGAAACTTTGTATCGCGATAAAATTTACCATATTTAAATGAGGTGGTTCATTTTTCTTGCGGACGAAAGTACCATTTATACAAACACTCTTTTTTTCTTCAAAACAGTTCCACTGAGAAAATCGATCTACATAAAATATAAAAGTCCAATATTAATCGCTCGACTTAAGCAATATTTCGCGCGAGGAAGAAAAGTCGGCGCGCGCGGAACGCCATAAATGGCGTTCGCAAAAAGCGTCGGAGCCAGGATGTAGTTGTCGAATATAAAACTAGTTCTGCCCACGTAATTACGAATCGATCGCGGCGCTGATAAGCAAATGAGACCGCCGGGACGAGTTCTCTTAATTAAAAATGACGTATAGAAGTTTTGGTGGCAGCAACGAGAGATAAATATGCGTACGTGCCAATGGCATCGATCACAGACTTCGTAAATGGCCCTGTCCGACGGTTGCTCATTATTCTCTCTCGAGGAGCAACGTTTTACCTATGCAAACTCGGCCCTCCACGTTGAAAGAAGGGGCACAATTAGAGGTGGTATCACGAACAAACCGAGACTACCGTCCCATTAATCAAAACGAGACAGAAACAATTTAAGAAGCTACTTGGCGCACCGGACCAGGCCGATCGCCTCGCTCCAAGTATTGTCAATGCCTTGTCCATCGAAGCGCGGCCAGATTTAAATAAATTTCAATACGGTTCACGGTGCGTCAAACCACCTTGTCGCGCAACTTTTACTTTTAAAACGGAACTGCTTAATATTTACGCGTTTGATTGATTGTTGGCTTCTTTGGAATTATTCCGCACGAGAAGGAGTCATCTGAAACGATTTACCATTTTCTCCGTTTGTTCCATGTAAATAGTGACGTAAGATTTTTCAAGCGTTGCATGAGAATCGAGTTCACAAGAATAAGGATTTTATTTATTTTTTTTCCTTGCGTGTGACGGAAATATGATTTTCCGTGTACATAATTAAATGCGAAGCTGTATCTAGCATGGAAACTGAGGATGATATTCATAATGCGAGATATATTTGTTTATTCTTAGCGTTGGCACCGCGAATCCTGTCTCCTGTGTTATAAATAATAATAGTTATAAAAGGAATAGGAAAATATACCCGTCTAAAGGTTAAGAAATAGCGATAGAAAATAAATCTAAAAAATTGTAACTTTACCGATTTGATATTAAATATATATCTATCGAAATTAATATGGATATGCTCGAAAATGTATAATAACAGAGATCAAACTGTATTATATTCTTTTACACGGAAACTACTAAGCTAAACTATAATTAACCCTTTAGAATAAAATTACAATTTATAACTAAGTTACAATAAACCTAAACAGTACTCGTTGCTCCAAAAAAAGTCAGCCGATATACTTATATAATATACCTAAACAAAAAAATAACAAACCATTAACATCTATTGGACCAATTTAAAATGAAGTAAAAAAAAGAAACTTTGTTTTCTTTTCGCGAGTTCTATCAATCACCCAAATTTAAATCCATCATCTCGAACCAACCTATACATCCGGATCTTTCTTAAAAATATCTCGTTACCACTTCTGTTCCCTTCCACGAACGATCCATTATTTCATCGTAACCTTGCCTTCGTAACAGAATTTCGTTTTACTTCACGAACCGATTGAACATTGACTAATGAGACGTCGTAACGAGTTCGCCCAGCAATGATCGATACGTCGTTGTTCGATATTCCTCGCAGTTATATCGGTCAGCATTGTTTCGGCGAAGAATTTCGTGTAAAAGATGGCGCTGAATTGCGCAACGAAATTCTTTTTTTTTCCGTGAAAACGTTGCTCGAAATGACGAAATTTCTCGTTGTCTCGCGCGCCAATCCGCAAACTCGCCTATCCTATTTCCACCGCGACCACCACACCTGTTTGATGTGTATTTTCGGTTTCCCTGGCTTGTCTTGGACTACGCGAGAACGACGACAACCACTCCGTTGGTTCGAGGAATGATGGATCACCTTCTAATTGTAAGACTGTTCTCCAATAGGAGTACCCTCCGCGGACATTGTCCTGACGGTTAAACAACGACGAAAGATCTTCCACGAAGCGACCGATGAGAGATCTTTCTTGAACCAGAACGACAAATATTCTTGAAAGCGAAGCGATCTTTTTTCAGAAAATGCGTCGACGATGGAGAAGTGTAAAAAATATTTGGATAGGCACTTTAGTTTATGAAATATGAAAATTTTCACTCTTCTCAAAGTACGGAATATAGATTGAAATTTATTTCTAATTGTTTTCTAATTAATTTCTAAATTGTTTTCTCGTTGAATCAGAATATTGTACGCTGCAAGGGTTTTAAATATTAAATTTTTAAATATAAATGAGTTATCAACGACCTAATTAGATTTAGGTTCGAATTCAGTAGTATACCTGATAAATTTTTCCCTTCCAATAAGATGATCCTGATAGAATATTTTTTATGCAGAAGATATCGAACTTTATTGAACGAATAAAAAATGATTATCCAAGAATCTTTCTCTATACACAGTACCCCTATGATCCAAAGAAGACACATCGATTCTTTGGTAGTCTATGTCGCGAATGCTTGCAACAAAGATCTACGCTTCAAAGATTCCAGCCTCTCCCAAAAAGGTCGTTTAATCTTCGAATCGATTTGCATACCCACGTTCATCGAACTTTCTCATTCTTGCAACGCCCATTAATCACTTAACCCAGTACCAGCACACCTGAAGCAGCCTGTACAAAGGACCAAATATTAAAGTAACCACGGAGATTTCACAATGACGCGGCTCTTTGTTACGCTTGACTTGCAGTACGCTTTATGTTTTGACACGAACGTACGTCTTAATTAATCAGGAGATCGTTCGTACAGATAGCCTGTGCGTATGGTACATAAACTCGACGAAGAAACGATCGGTTACACAAATTCGAAAACGTTCGATGGTAGAAAGTTTCATCATAGCGACTAACGGTGCGCTTGTTAGAGGAAAGACGAGAAGGCAAGGTAGAATAAAGCTTGATTCCTACCAGTGTTAAAGTATCGTGACTTTTAGCTAACAATTACTGTACGTTCATTATCATGGATCATGTACACTGACGCGTTCAGGTATTTATTGGATCATCTCATAAGCAATGCGCTACTTCTAATCTTTTGAAACAAAATAAAATATAGCTGTTTTAATTTTAATTCAAACTATAATTCTGAATTTCCTCGAGATAAAATTTTGTTCGGTTCCGAGCTGAGGAATAAATCGAGATTTCTTCGGGTATTGTCTTCCGTGTTGAAGCGTTTTTTATTTAAATGATTCCAAAGACTCCGAAAAAAAAAAAGAAAAAGAAATGGTAACCTAATAAAGCCAAATTAGAAGAATATAGATAGATGAATTATTCTTACACTTCCCAATTAAACGATATCAGTTTAATAAACGAAAAAACCTTCCTTTATTTCTTTTTATTTTTCGCAATTATCGATCCTTTTAAAATAACGGAACAATTATTTTTCTTATCGTACCACGCTCAACCTGATCGCAGTTTGAACAACACGTTCCTCGAACGATAGTGGACACGAAGCTCGAAAGAGAAACATAGAGATCGATTTCGCGATGCACGCGTTTGTTCGTGCCAAACATGCTGCTGTCGGCGATTCTTTCAATCGATCCGAACTCGGTATATTTCCCTAGAGTTCGAGTGCGTGCACAGCTGGTGTTACTTAGGGACTTCTGGTTTTGGCGGAACAACGCAACAACGGTGGCGGCTCGACGCTATGCCTATCTCTGGAGTACCAGCCGATTCCAAATGCCGGAGAACCCCTCGATATCTTCCATCGAGCGATCTTCCGGGTACCTTTCATACCGTGGCGCGTTATTAAATAAAGCCAGCCGGTTCGTAAATCACCGGGTGTCATCTGAACGCGCTTCGAAGAAGCTTCGCGTGGGAGTCAACGCTGCAGCCAATAAATGGTTATTAATCGTTACGTGAACGCAAACGACCGAGAGATCGACGCGAAAAAATGTTAGCAACCGTCGTCGTGGGTGAAACGCGACAAACCTTGCCGGTTTCTGGTTCTGTCCGCTCGTATGGAACCTTGATGGCCGAGGAAACGAGGAAATATTCATGAAGCGATTGTTGTAACGTGTTATTAACGAATATAATTGTCGAGTGAATCATGGCGTGTCGTATCGGAGCGCGGAGACCTTGGACAAGCGGTGGAACAAACAGAAATAGTGTGCAAATCGGAAAATCCTTTTACGGTGGGCTATCTCGTAAAATTTCAGCCAACACTTTTATTGACTAACGCTCTATAATTAACTAGTTAATGGAGCATGGGTGGACAGGTATGCGGCTATTTCCAACGATCCGCGCTATTTGCGCGTTCAAGAGGCTGATAGTAACGTGGTTTTACAATGTTGAGCGTTATTACTAAACTAAGTGCATTTTCTGATCCCGATCAGACTCTGAAGAAAACGATAAAAAAAAGAGGAAGCCACTACTTTACAGCAATATAAAGTTTCTTAAAGCTGAAGTGACTTTAACACATTCCGTACGGGTCACGGAGATATCTCGTATACAGCAAACCGAACTTTGTGGCCGGGTTACGAGATAT
>SMSQ01018263.1:0-15026 GCA_019453375.1 Ctenoplectra terminalis
GCGAACGAATAAAAACAAAGGGGATTTAATGCTCAACTCTAATTGTATTCTGCAGATTGGACACGGTATTCAAATGAGGATCCCGTATTCCTTAAAACATTTTTACAGTGTTCTTTTAACACCCTTGACAGGTGCTTTGATTATGAACTACTGAACATCTGAGACGTTTTACCGTGCTATGTCAATAACCAACAAAAATATTTCAATACAAATCCAATACTGCTGCATTATTCCAAGCTTTCAGTTATTTAATTTGATATACGTACACTACCGCTCGTAAGTATCCGGACACTGATTTTATCAACTTGATCAATTTTCGGTGATAATATTAGGTTGTCCCGAAAGTTCCTTCCGTTATCTTCACGCAATGCTTTCGTCTAGCAATGTTTAAATAAACATTCAGCCTTATTTGTTAAACGAGAGATGGAGGGACGAAATAGCGCAAAATAAATCCTGTATAAAATAACAATACATATGGTAAAACATAGAACATTATGTATCAATTACTTATTAATAAAACGAAAGAAACTTTTGGGACAACCTAATACATAAGTGTTACTAACACATGTAAATTAATGACAATTTAATGACTGAAAGTAATATTTACTACTTTCTTAAAGAATCGACACATTGTAATTTGAAATTATCTATTAATAAAAATTTACCAATAGTGTGTTAAACTTAAATACACGATTCGTAAAAGGTCACAGCTTGAATTAACCATGATAGATGAACGTTATTATTTGATCTATAGTTTAGCAATTAAATAACCCAAATATGAAGAACTTTTCAATTAACAAAACAGTCCATAATGTTTGACACTTATAGACTTTAATGTCATTTTTATTGCATATTAGTTTAGTAATTTATTTAGAATATTCACTTTTATTACATCATAATATTCTGCTACACATAGCTGCAACAATAACAATTAAATAATAAAATTATAAATTACATTCTGTCAAAAATAAGCAAGTGTCCGGATACTTTTGAGCGGTAGTGTACATGCGACCCCTGAATAGCACGGCATTTATATAACACGATTTCGCTCTAACAGGATTCGAGAATTTTACAGATTACCGTATAATACGCCATGTGAGGAAAATTTTTAAACAGAAACACCATTATTCCATATTTTTCATTCGAACAAACCTGTGTTGCATTGGATTTGCATACACAATTTCAGTTTCACTTTTAATACTAATACTTCACTTCGTGGAGTATTAAACATATATTAAACATATTTTAAAACCTCCAGTGTTTTTCATTTTTCACCATATAGAATAGTGGCCACAGAAATTGCACCACCTTTTACCGCCGTATAAGCTGTTGACAAGGAGCCATAACCACAGACTGTAAATGCCTATTCAAAGCTGACCATAATACATAACTGTGAAACAACTCATGTAACTATAATGCAACACTATTGCATCAGATTATTGGAAACTATTAAAAGACTACGTTAACCCTTTGCGAACGGCGTGATTTTGAGTAAACCGTACCGTGGGGCCGAGCCGCTACCGCGATAGTCACTTAAAATGACGGGCGCACGTTTCAGCAGAAATGTTTCTTTAAGCGATTTTCATTCATAACGCTCGAAGATATCAAATTATAGACATATATGTAGATAGTACATGCACAAAGTTATTTTTGGTGAACGCATATATGCGTTTCTCGGCCATAGCAACGCGTTTGTTTGCGACACATATATGTGACTTTCGGCCTTATCAATTGTTTTCGCCGAACGCATATTTGGGTTCCTCGACCAAATTGATGGTTTCCGTAGAACACATATATGCAGCGCTAGTCCGCAAAGAGTTAATACAATTTAGTGTAATTACAAAGTTTTGCAATGTATCTAAATATTCGACAAATTATGTACTTCAGAACTGGTGCAATTATTATGTACTTCAGAACTGGTGCAATTTTATTGACCACTACTGTATATAAATAAATTATGTTGTTACGGGTGGAAAAAGGAATGAAAAAGATACGAAGGGCGTTTCGTCCGGGGCCTGTTAGTGGACTCGTGAGTAAGGCATCCTAGCAGGCCCGTGTCTTAGACACGGGAATATTGAAGTTAAGAGAGGTATCGGTGTAAGAACTAATCGTACTGTTGTCGAAGACTTGCGGAAAATCGGTGTTGTAAATCCCTCCGGTGGCGGAGAGTAGGAGGGCCGCCACAATATATTATATAATATTAATTACACATAAAATATAATATTAATACATATAAAATTAATATGTAATAAATTTGTAAATTATTGACTGCTTTAATAAATGTATTAGTTGTAAAAAGAAAGTTGTATAGTTTTGTTAAAATTTGAAACATACCCCGGTATTTTGTCACTAGTTTCATATTTCGTATAACAGGAATTCGCTAACGGTATTTTTTAATAACCTAAAAACCGTGCTATACACAGGTTACCTATACTTCAAGTATAAGAATACTGTTGCAAAAGCATTAACTTCGCTTACAAATTATATTGCTTATTTCTTAACATTTTATAACTTTAAAAGAACCTCCAAACCAACGCGAAACATTCGTAGCTGCAAGGAATATTAATTTGTCGCGCGTTATCGCAGCAGTCACGCAGTGTTACTGACATGAGCAGGAGAGCAATGCACACGTAGCGATAAAGTAAACGCCCAGGTGTGTGACAATTCAAGACTGTTTAGAAGTTTCTTTGCATCTCGAATAACGTGCGAACTTTTTCAACTGAATCGGAACTATAGATGAAAAACTTATTCCAATTTTGAAATAAAATATTGGTAGTTTTCTTTATTTTAATTATAAATACATCTAACCTTCCTACAACACGATAGGTTCCTAAAAAATACTGTGTTGTGTGAAACCGTGTTGAATGAAACTGAGAGTCAATTCAAAGTGAAAGCTACGATCCAATATTTATTAAAAACGATAATTGTCTTCCAGCGCTTTGAGATGCACCTAAATTCCGTTCAAATTTTAAAAACAAAAGCTGACTTAGCGTTTCAAATGGACAATCCATTATTGAATAAAAATATTGCCTTTTATAACAAAAAAAGTCGCTTTTTATTTACGTGTTAAAACTCGCACGAACTTTTCGGTCAATCTAATAAAATCCAACTGAAGCAATATAATGCACCCCTATTGCATCAGATTATTCAACATTATAAAAGATCTGGTTAATACAATTTACTTATAGTGTATCAATATAGGAGGACCGCGCGCGCTATTAAAAACAAGCGAAGCCAGACTTTCGTTGGAAAGTCGGGCCACGAGGCAGAATCGCTTAGAAACCGTCGAACATGCACGACCTATTAGCCCTTAGATTAGGCTACCTCTTAGTATTTCTTTCATTTTCAAATATATATCTTGTTTTGTTTAATTTAGTCTATACCAATTTATTTAGTAATCCTGACACCCTTAGTTCACTACATACTATAACTCCGAAGTTTGGAACATATCTAAACATTTGACAAACTGTGTTCTTCAGACGTGGTGCAATTTTATTGATCACTACTGTAGCTTTGTGAAAAATTCCTCAGTAGCTAAGAGGTTAAGGTACGGAACATCTGTCTTGACTCTTCTGGGCGCAAAGATGTTTATACTTAGGTATTTTTCGTTGATATGGATTACAAAATCCACCCAACAGGACGCATCCGTTGATCTGTAGCAGCGGCGAATATTTAACGGTGCTAGATTCATCACAGTACTTTATAATGTTAATTATTCGATTGTTCACATCTACGCAAAAAATTTTTATCAATACTATAAATAGTATTAGGTTGTCCCAAAAGTTTTTTTCGTTTTATTAACCCTTCGCGCTCCGTAGGCTCCGCTACGGAGCCATCAGTCAATTGTTCCGTAACTCCGTAGGCTCCGCAGCGGAGCCCAATGTTTTTATAATGGTTACGCTTGCAATGTTGCGAAATTGTCGGCGTTGAAAATAATCTTTCATTTATAAGAAGAAAGTGCATTTGTATGAAATAAATAAAATCAAAAACATTCACAAGCACGTGCAATTCTTTTCACTTAAAATAAGACTTCATCTTCTCACTCGTTTCGCTGCGAAAATGTGCCGGAGTTGCTGGTAGGCAGTGGTACAAAAACGTGCGGAGCGCGAAGGGTTAATCCTCTATGGGATCGTGTGACTTAAAAGTTAGAAACTGATGTATCTATATTTTAAAAGATTAATTTTGTTTAGTTATCACTGCACAATTAAATTTGATTACTGTGTTACTGTAGCGACACCACGATCCATCTACAGTAATTATTAGATTCTATGAATCATATATAAAATATATATGAAATATATATGTGATACATGAAAATAGGTAGAAAAATGAATGAAAGCATAGATATTTTAGTACAATTACGCAATTTCATATAAAATAAAAAATGTTACAATGTAATTTAACAGGTTGACCGCCACGATGGTCACACGTGACCACAGATTGTTTCTCCTGTAGCGCCACGGTGGTCATCGGTGACCAAAGTTCTTCAAATATTTATAATTGTAAGAGTTGAATGAACACTGACGGTTAATGAATTTTGAACATCATCGTCGATTAGAGAATACTTTGAAATAAAATGTCCACTGTTCAACAATTAAAAATGAGAGATTAATTTTAATCAAATCTTCTATCTACCGGTGGAGCGTCCCGAGCCGTGGCGTCCTGAGCGGAATACGTGATTTCGGCGAGGTGGTCAACGTGTTAACAAACAGAAGAGATTATGAAACAAAACAACGCGAAGAGTGGGAAAATCTTTCGTCTATAAATTAATTTTATTGAAAATAAAGAAATGAAGAAGTAACTTGTTTCTACGGTAAATCTTTCCGCGGTAGAGCACGTGTCAGTGCAAAATTATAAACAATTAGTCAACCTACCCCAATAAGCAATCAGCCTCGATCTCTCCTACGACAGACCTTCTCGCAATAATTACAGTCTTCTTTCATTTTCATAGGACTATACGATACACCATAGAGTAAAATGAATTGTTTATGGGATTAGCGAAAAATATTCTTAACATTAAGATGAAAAAGAGGAGATAAGGTTTAGAATTTACGCAATTACGTACGACCAATATTAATCCTCTATGGGCCCGTGCGACTTAAAAGTTAGAAACTGATGTATCTATATTTTAAAAAATTAATTTTCTTTAGTTATCACTGCACTATTAAATTTGATTACTGTATTACTATAGTGACACCACGATCCATCTACAGTAATTATTAGTTAAAACATTTTCAAATCGAAGTGAAAAACTGTAATCAATCGTAATTTTTTCTTCAATTAGAGGACAAAATTCGGGCTATAGAGGGTTAATAAGTAATGGATCCATAATATTTTACGTTTTATAATATATTATTATTTTATATAGGATTCATTTTGCTCTGTTATCTTCCTTCATCACTCGTTTAAAAAATTAAGCTACATGTTCATATAAACACTGCCAAACGAAGCCATTACATGAAGATAACGAAAGAAACTTTCGGGACAACCTAATACTGTGAATCTGTTGTGAAATATCCGCTGTTGCTATGAACGTTGCGCATTGTCTGTAGAACTTCTTAAGGATTGCTGCAGACGAGTGGGATTTGTCGCGTGGGTATTTTCTGCGCGCTTCAGCGTTAAACTAACGATGAATTATACGAGAGACCACAGACGAGCGACTGGATCTGCGATGATTTCTCGCAAGTTCGAATGAAAATTGATAGTAGGATACTGTTAGTTCGCGCAGCGACATCGAGAATCTTGAGTGTCGCCAGAACATTCGCATGCACTGTTAAAGTCTGACCAGCGCGCAGTAATTAAAAAAATCTCACGCGAAGAACTAAATATCAAGTTCTTATTGAAAAAAATAGAAACTATCCAATAATTTTGGGCGTAATGAAAGAAGGATGTTGAGACAAAAACAAAAAATGCACAGTGTGGTTAAATACGTACGTTACGAATCAAAAATATTTGAACATTAGCTTACCGTTGACCGAATGTAATTGATATTACAATTAAAAAGGCTTGCAATGACTTTGTTTGCTGTTACTATCATAGTTATAGACAGGGTGTTTGCGGTAACTCTGGACAATAATTTTCCGCCTCCGAGAAGAGAAACGGAAAAATAAATCAATTTGAAGTTTTCATAACATTTTAGTCTATTTTATTTCTAGAGATGTTCTTTAAACGATGGCGGACACGTTGAAGGAAGTATGGAATGAAATGTTGCGAAAACTTACAATTCGATTATTTTTCCTTGCCTCCTCGAACCATTTCTTTCTAGCTGACACACAATCAGTAGAATTTGAAACAAATTCTATTACTTCTAGTTATTAGTTATTTACTATTATTATTAATTATCACAGGTGAACGCTAGGACACTATAGATTTGTATATTATTTAAAAAAAGGGAAAAAAATTGAGAGCCGTAAAGAAATAGACAAATAAAGATTACTTAATCGGAATTAAATTAAAACTCTGTTACTGACAAAAAAAAAAAAAAATTAGAAAAAGAATCCTTGGTAATTAATTTTAAATGATGATTTTTAATTAATATGCACTATATAATTAGAAATTATGAATTGATAATTTCTGTTTATTAATACCAAGATGAATGAATTATTAATACCAATGATTCAATCTATTATACACTGTACTGATTTTTCATTCACAAAATCAATTTGTGTGCTTCTGTATTTGAAAATTTGCAAGGACTCTATAACCTACATTATTTAATTAAGTTTGATTTTTCTTGAATAATTTCGATAACTTCATGCCAAACTATATATTAATATTTATAGTATTAACTGTGTAAAATTACCTATGCCATTACTTTGAAATAAGTTATTAAGAGCAAAAAATATATTCAAAGAACTAAAAATTGAAAAATTGAAAAACAACGAATTCGTGATAATTAAAAAAGGGAAACTTTTCTATCATACCGTAAAGACTCGAAAGACTCGAGCCATTCATGAAACATATTTCATTGCAAGACTTTTCATGTTAAAAACATACGATAGTCGCGAGTGAACTTTAATTTATGCAAAATAAATTCGATAATTTATAAAAATATACTCTACTGTATAGATTTAAAAGTACTATAATTGAAAAAAAAAAATTGATAAAAACATAACTCTAACAATGGATATTGAATATGGACTATAATAAAATTAATTGGAACGATTTAAATAATTAAAAAGATATTAAGATTTTAATAATTATTTCCCGTGCATATTGACATACTACAAGAGTTAAAAAAAGATCTATCAAAAATTTTATTTGTCGCTTAGCAACGTTTATATACAGGGTGTCCCAAAAAGTCTGTAACTTCCTTTAAGGGGTGATTTTTAATATAATTCTAAGCAACTTTTTCTTTTGCGAAAATGTCAAATTCGGCTTTGTTAACGAGTTATTAACGAAAAATAGTGACCAATCACAGAGCGAGAAAGGGACTTACAGACCTTTTGGGACACCCTATAATATACATAAGTAGTTCTATCTGATTATAGAGAGCACGAGTTATCGCCCAGCGCTAATTTCTGTATATTATGGCTAGTTACAAGAGAATTCGATGCATTGCGCGATGTCTCTGTATATGTATAGTTCATAAGAGGACTCGAGTGGACGAAATTTTCATTCCAAGAATCCTGACGCCATCCTACCATGATAAATTGTTTAAACTTTTTCTTACACCAGTCCTTCTCCCACTATATATCCTTTCTAACCCCACCAGAATCAGCTGCCATCTTTTCGCAGTCATAGATTTAGAAAAGCAGATTCAATATATTTATAGCCGCCTTGGCAAAAGCAGTAGCATCCGCAATAAAGTTAGTTTAAGCTTGAACGAGTATTTTTTATATCGCTTAACGCGCTTGAAACGATACGAATATTAAATCCGAACTTCGCGTACACAAATCAAATAATATTAATGAATATTAGAAATTAGCAATATCAAAGAATATTATCCTAACTTGTACAATAGAAATAAAACAAATATTTTTGTTTGCAAAGGTAACTAACAGTAGTTAACAATTGTTGAATAACACAATTAAAAAGGGGACAGAAACCAGAAGAACTATTCCATAATTATCATCCACTCATAAACCCAAATAAAACCGTGAGTAGAAAATTATTTCTGTTTCGAAACACAAACAAAAAATATTTGAAAATCAATCCCGGAAGAGTGCTTCATTACTTGCAATCCTAATTTTCTTTATTGATCTACATAATTAAAAAAAAATAAAAAAAAAAATAAGAAATCCTATCGAAAGCAGCCAAAGAGAACTGCTTTATTTATTAACGCAACAGTAATCTGTGCACCCATACTTTTATAATACGGAACTGTAACGGCTCTGGAACCATTGCAGCCATCATGACTCCCGTTGATGAACTCACTCTCGTCCAGGTAATTAAGGAACAGATTTCCACAGTCTCGGTGAAAAGAATTGGGGCATAATCGCGACTCTACTCAAAAAACGCGAAAATTTGTTCAACGCAACACTACTTTAAAATTAGTAATAAAAGCAATATGAAAACCAATTCGAAATATTCGCAATATCTGGAATTCACAATATTATGAAGCTAAACGATCAAAGACAAGTATCTTTATAATTTTTTAATTATAATACTACTGTAAAAAATAAGAAAAACTGGAAAATTATTATCACAAGGCTAATAACAAATTACTTCAATATTATTCTCGAAACAAATAAACTTTAATTCGTAATTAAAAATTCAAAAGAACGACTGCGATTTCATTCAACCAAAAGCAACCGCGACCAGTATTTTTCCGCAACTTTAATTAAAAACATGAAATATTTATTTATTCGCAACTCCAATTTAAAATCGTAATCTGGAACCATTTGCGACTCTAATTCAAACCACTATCTTGTATATTTTTGCAACTTTAATTCAAACCGTGATCAATTATTCGCAACACTAAATAAAAATCCGTGAATTTATTCGGGAGGGCTTGCTGCAGCTGAAAAAAAAATCTACGCATGCAAGCGAGCACAGTGACAAAGTAGTAACAAAAATGGTTCACCATTCGAAAGCATCCTTTCGAATTCTTTTAAATGGTGAACCATTGATAGTCCTCTTCGGCGTATAGCCTCTTCTTTTCTTCGGGCGCCATGCCCGCTGAAACTTAGATCTAGGCTCGAGATTCCCTGATAACGAAAACCAAAAAATAACTTATAAAGGTGAACCAAAAAAGTAAAATCGCGAAACCTGTATGGAACACACGTGGACGACCAACGATCGCAAGAATCATTGTCCGTGCACACGTGCAGAACCTCGAGCAAGTAAACGTTCGTTTCGGGGCCCAACTCGCGACCACGTCCGCGATGGCGACACGAGTCGCCAAATTCGAAAAATCAACCTAGTTGTATAGATCGCGTATAAACAATTTAATTTATTTTCGCAGCGGTAATAAACTTGGGAAGCCGTCGGGCACCTTAACTTTCTAATATTTAGGTTTTACAATGGCTGTGCCCACATCTGGCTGCCAGAATTCTTGCTTTCCAATTCATTTCAATTTACATTGTTAACATTGCCTACTAGCATCGGAGCGCTGCCCATGGTTATTACCTACCGCACCATTGTGCCGCGACACACGGGTTTTTCCGCGTGCGTCACTCAAGGGTGCAAACCATACCTGAGAGTGACCGTTAGACTTGGGGGTGCCATTTTCACTTTTCTCAAATTACCAATCAAATCGAGTCATCCACCTCCCTCGTCTACTTCGAAAAAATGTCTTTAACCAATCCGTGTGTCTCATCCCCGCCGCTGCACGTCTTACGAGGCATCGCGGGTTCCGGCACAAGACATTCTAGTCCACTTGCAATTCTCCGATCAACGAAAAAACAACCTAGCTTTAAAATTATATCTCAGTCACCACTTACCACTAGAACTCTGTAAATTAGCTATAGCACGTTTGATCTCGTGTATAGTACGTTTCGATACAAGGTCGCGACGTTTTTTGTTACGCGATATTTGAGACGAAACACTGGTGAAATCGAAGACAAATAGCATTCCCCATTCGCGTCGATATTCACCGTTGATTAATCAAATTAGATTTCCTGAAACAGGTTGGTCACGCGAAAAGGAGCCTACCCGATCAGAGACTGTGACCACCCTGTCCGGCCCTACCTACTTATAATTAACAATCACACCAGAAAGTATGCTACCTATCCTCTCTATTCCTATATTTAAAAAATGGCAAAACAGGCACACCAACACATTCACTCCACGGTTCTCACACAAGAACCCGGGTGCATAAGCCTACACTAGAGAGAACGTCCCGGGACATCTCCGACACCTGAGTTCTGACATACAACCTTGCACACTCTAAGGTACGTACCATTTTACTGAAATCGGCTGACAAAGGCTAGCGACCATTGCGTTTAACGCGATAAAAACGCGTTATTTCAAAATTATTAATTGAGAACTAGACTAAATGGTATTAGGTTTGGTACCATTTTATTATAGTTTAATTATAAGTCGAATCGAGGATCCGACTTTAATGCGTTTACTTTATTATTCTACTTGATAGTAGATTTGTAACGTTATTGAAATAAATAAATTCATAATTAAAGAGAGTGAAATCATTATTTGTGTAAGATTTGACTCTAAACGACGCAATTCCACAGCCTAACCACACACACAATGTGGAAAGTACGTCGTGCACGGTACACTAACGCGTTGTCAGCCGCTGAGAAATTTTATTAAGACTTTTGGACCAGGTTCATCGTACCTATTACCAGTTCTTCACCCAAGTAACGCCTGGGCACTTGAGTGAGGTCCTGGCAATAAACACGGAAGGGGTTTAAACCTGAAAATCCTGACTAAAAAAAATAATTAGCACATATATTTCATTTCTAGCGATCTAATGCTCTTTGATTCTCTATTCTGATTTTATTTAAAAAAAAATTACTCTGTTAATTGAATTGAATGACTAAAATTGTAAGAAAATAGTTGGCAATGAAAAGTAAATTTATTTGTTAAGAAAAATTGAATTTAATCTAAGACTGTATAGATTCAAACAAATGAATGTATAAATTAAATATCAAGTGAGATATCTTTGGATATTTTCTTTGTTAGAGCACCTTTTCGAAAATACAAAAGTTTCAATGTCGTTGCTTTGACTTTGAGATCTGTGACTCGCGAAATTGCTTCTTGTACATTAGATTTCATATTTTTGTACCTCAAATTGTACAAAAAATATCGAATTAAATAAAATGAAATGAGTCAGACGATTCGATATTACTATTAAATAAAAAATGAAATTAGAAGGTAATCTATTATATATTATCACAGAAATAATAGTACAAATAGTAATCATCATTTTGCAATAATAATAATGCTAATAGTAATTATAATAATTCTCAAAGTAACAAAGTCAGAGGGTATCCGACTTCTATACTATGAAATATACTTGAATTAAATCATTCAAAAATAATGAACTATTAAAATATTTCATTTATTTATAGATATATTCATATAGACAGTCTAATTTTTCTAAATGTAAAAAATATTTATAATAATTAATATCAAAGGAACTCGATGCACAAGAAGCCCTAACCATATCTAATAAATAAGACGCGATGAAAATACAGAAAATGTTACTACTCATGAGTATAATCAATACCCATGGTCACTATGTTCGCAAAAATTCTACATAATACAACCAGTCATCCGTGCCGATTCGGATCTTTCATCCTACGACATGATTGAGTGACCGGAGGAACCGAAACGCATGCGACTCACCGATAAATGTGAAGTCATCCTGCCAAGAGGAACTCGACTGGCCAAGGGGAAGTTATCTGTTAACATAAAAAATAATTACTCTAAATAAAATAATCTGATTTCAAAATAAGGATGTATGCAAATAAAAATTTTTATCCATATAAATGATTTCCAAATTATTTATTTTCTAAATATTTGATTATTTCAAATAAAAATTTAATCGAATCAATTATCAGAATAAAATATTATTTTGATAATGCTCGTACCTGCTCACAACCAGTGGAACGCGTCATGAAATCATCGATCGAGCCCATAGGTCGAACTGGAAGCTCTGAAAATCTTAAAAGAAAACATAGAATATTATTATTCGTTCTTAAAGTCATGGTGTTGATTATTTGGAAATTTTGACTTTAATACAGAAATAAAAATTTTGTAAGGCGTAAGAGCGCCTACGGCACCAAGGCCCTGCACGAGGGTTAATTTATGATACTGCCTGAGTGAGACGCCTGGTCACCAAGTGTCTGGGAAATCGGCTAGGCAGAAATGCACATGGCCCGCTCTAGTGGTGGGGCCCGGGTTTTCCGAAAACGTACTAAGAGGAGAGAGAAAGGGGAGTCTAGCTAAGTCCGCGTTAGGAGACGGTTTGGAATAAAATAATCTTTTTGAGACTTTTGTGTTTTGCCATATTTTGCCCTATCCCCGCTTTCGACCATCCTTACAATTTAGAATTTTCTAAATTTTCAGTAATTCTCGAAATGCTTAGTAAATAAATAAATAAGTAAAAAAAAAAAAAAATGAAAAAGTAGAGCAGAATACAAAGTGTGAAGTTAATTAACACTAGATTTACGGAACCCGTCAATTTGACGTACTTCTAATTTCGGGTTTAAGTTTACCAAGTATGCGAGCAGAAATAGTAAGCTCGAAATAAAATTTATATACGAAAAATATACTAAATAAATCTCTACTAATAAAAATTGAACGATTTGAAGTAAAGTGAACTAATTATATTACAAAATATCTGTATTTTAATGTACCCATCAAAATGATCCAATCCAAGGTTCGTAAATCTAGTGTTAAAGCATAAAATACAAAGATACTTACAATGTTGGCCTCTGGAGCCCCACTAGATTCCTTTCAGGCAGACACTGATTCTAATACCGGTAACGAATATTTTAAATAAAATAAAACAAATTAATAAATAAGAGACTATTTAAACGCGACCGTGTAATTATAATCCGCGAACAAACTGACTCTGGTTTCGCGTAGAAATCTACTTGATACAGTTTCTACGCAACAACACTGACTCTAATTTCCTAATTGAATAATATGATTAATTTAGAGCTGCTATGCTTTAACAAATAATTGTAAGAGTCAGGCACTACCTGCGACGGGGCGGCGCCAGTAGATGGGCCTCTCAAGTGGTGGTGTGAATGTATTTATGGTTGCGAGTGAGAATGATCCGGGTATGTTTGGAAAAGTGTGACCGTGGATGAATCTTGGGTGGTCGAAAGAATGTTAGCGAAGAGTGGCTGGGTTATGTCAAGTGTATGTTTGAAACCGAGAAACTGGGCCGTGGGAATGAAGTTTACGTGACTGCGTGATTGGAAGGGATGAATGCGAAGATTTTGAGTGCGAGTGAAAAAGGAATATATGTGGAAAAAAGATAGAGCGATTGAGGGATGTACATTTAAGCGAGTGAATGTTCGGGGCGCGAGAGATTGTGTGGCAAGAGGGCAGTGAGGAAAGAGAGCAGCGAGGAGAGACCGAGTGATTAAGAGTATTGTTTTAGTATTGTTAAAACTTCAGTTATTATTATATTATTATTATTATTATTGAATAAAACCAAATAATTCCCACGCGCCACAGAGCTCGATTATTCTGACAGAGACTTCAGAAAGTGTTAGTGACTTCCGTTCTTCCGTGTCTTCCGTATTTTCCGTGTTATTCCGTTTCTTCCGCTTTAACTTCCGTCTCTCTCT
This sequence comes from Ctenoplectra terminalis, assembly GCA_019453375.1. Taxonomy (NCBI): domain Eukaryota; kingdom Metazoa; phylum Arthropoda; class Insecta; order Hymenoptera; family Apidae; genus Ctenoplectra; species Ctenoplectra terminalis. The sequence goes on from SMSQ01018263.1 coordinate 13,707, forward strand.
CTCTTTTCCTCTCCCTTATATAATAAAAAACTTTTATAAAACAAACACTGACTCTACCGACCGCATTGCGCGCGGCAACAAAAACCCTGTGGAAAAAGAATTTATTATTAATTTTTCAATAACGAATATATTATTCCAATATTATAAAAACAAAATTTCGAGCGATTATCAAATTCGAAATGAATACTAGAAATAAAACATGAAATATGAATACTGCTAGTAATTGTTTGTAATATAACTGATTTGGAAAACTATGAGAATCGTGTAAATATTAATTTGTTCATATTTGCTAAACGTAACCTACCACACGCTTTATAAACTTTCGAGAATGCCTGCGAAAATTAAGGTTCACGTCGTAAACACACACAGATGGCGTGCTACGCTATGGCGAGGCTTTCGCGTATAACCTTGCGCCGAATACTGTTTATGTTTGCAGCTCGAGCTGTCTCGTGGAATTACTAAAGCTATTTAAATCTCAAGTTGGCTCTACAAAAATAAGATCGATCGACGTACAACAAAATACGCGTTGTTCCAATTTCTCGTTAACACTTGATAAAATTTTAAAAAACATCTAAAGATTCCAAAGCAAAGAAACGAGATGATTAACCTTTTCTTGTCGTATCTTAATTTTAACATCAATAGTTTTAACTATTTGCGCTGGAAAGACGTGTCACGCACGTCGAGATCTTTATGTTTAAAACTTGTGAACGACGTGTTGTACGCGTCGGTAGGTAGTTATCGTGGAAATACGAACGTGCGCGGCACGTCGGATGAAATCGTTTGTTGAACTGCATTTAAATACACCATGCTGTGCAAGATTATTGATAAACAAAATTAGCGTTCATACCTGTGTAAAACTCTTCGCGTAAAAATCTACCGAGCCTTCTCGTTTCAAATGGCGCTTCACGGTGAATGACAGAGTATTGTTTTGGTATGAGCAAGTGGTTAATAAAGTATTACTTCAGTTATATTACAGTTATATTACACTATATATACTAGTTATATTGCATTACGTATCAGTTACTCCCTCCGTCCGGAAATATGGTATACATTTAAAAAAAAATCGCAGATTATCGTGAATATAGAAAACAAATGACAACGTTCATTATATTATTATAGTATATATTAAAAGTAATATAACCTAATATAATTGACACGTGTCGTGTTCTTCTTGGTTTAAAACTTAACGATCAAAGATCAGTTCTTTTATGATAAATAAAATTGGTACCGCTGCAAAATCAATATGGAAAATTCCCAAGAAGAATTGATAAACTTAAAAAGAAGAGATTCCAAATATAAACAATTGACCACGGAACAACG
>SMSQ01018265.1:0-16699 GCA_019453375.1 Ctenoplectra terminalis
TTCCAAAAGAACACTTTAAGTTTTCGCAATAGTCCTTTGAAAGTTAAGAAAGTCTTCGAGTGCAAAGGGTTAAGTATCAGATCGAGGTTTTTGAGTGTCGAGCTTGTGTTCTGTTATTGGTTACGAATTCTAGGTGGCTTTTGTTGAAAGAGTGAAAAATTGTTCAGATTCATGCTCTCTGTGGGATTATGGATTGGAAGAGTCAAATGTTGGGGAGATGTTTTTTAATTTGAAGAGCTATCATTTTGGTGGTTTTCAGTTTTGCGTTCTGGATTTAGGTTTAGCCTCTGATAAATTATATGGTCGTTGAAAGTTTCTCTGTTTCCGAAATTAAAGTGTACAATATTAAATTTTTATTTATTTGAAAAATGTTCGTTGTAGAGAAATGCATAACTATAAATTTATAGAATTTATATGAGAAATTGGAAACCAGTCATTTTTACCACTTTGGTAGTTCCAATGTTAATTAGCAGTAACACTTTTGTCGCGAAAAAGTGAACAACAAAATTAACTAAAATTGTTCGACACAATGCAAATTTAATTTTCTCCGAAAAATAGAAATACCATTGGACAGTACAAATATAATTAATCACGGTAGTATCCTATCACATTGGATATTTAATATTGCATCTTTAAAATATAATTCTCTTTTATTCAAAGTGTTACATATTATTACAAAATAAACACACAAAATACGATTAAAACCTAAGGTTGGCCAATACTTCTGTGGTCAACTGTATGTCCCAAAAATTTGATATCAATATCTTTAGGCTACTTGGATCAAAACCTTCCCTTAATCCAAGTACAATAGCTCTCAGTAATTATTCAGCACCGTTTCGTCCACGTTTGCCCAACTGAGGCAAATAGACTCAGGCTTTCGCATTTACTATTTCTAATACTCAGCAGAACCTGATCAGAAACTGAAACATCTCCAATCATTCCTACTAAAACACTACTACCCCTAAGAGGTATCACACGTCGGGCATATTTGTCCTAATTAATTTCCGTCAGCAAGAAACACAGTTTTCTCTTGAAACACGTGTCCTCGGAAAATGTAGTTGGACACGATTCAAACGATCCTCGGTCCTGATGAGGTAAGCGGAGGAGCTTTGTGGATAGATACAAAGGTTGAGAAGCTATACAGAGGAGACGGAAGTCGGTACAAAGGACACGGAACGGTCCTCGGGGACCGTGTCCTTTCTCGCGGTGCCTTCGAATCGATCAGAGGGGAAAAAAGAGAGAAAAAGGAGAAAGGGGGAGGATGAGAGAAGGAGACTGTGGGAAAGAGGGACAGAGAGCGGGAAAGGGAAGGGAAGAAAGCGAGAGGTCGAAAGTGAGAGAGGAAGGGAGAAAGCTGGTAGAAGGGAGAGAGAGAGAGGCGTGAGAAGGAAGAGAGAGAAAAAGAGAGGGGTGAGAAGAAGGAAGAGGAGACCAAGTAAGAGAGTAGTGAGACAAAGTAGAGACAAAGTAAGAGAGTAGTGAGACAAGGTAGAGACCAAGAAAGAGAGGAGTGAGAAGAAGGAATAGACCAAGAGAAGAGTGAGAAGAAGTGAGAGACCAAGTAAGAGAGTAGTGAGAAGAAGTGAGAGACCAAGTAAGAGAGGAGTGAGGAGAGACCAAGTAAGAGAGGAGTGAGGAGAGACCAAGTAAGATAGTAGTGAGAAGAAGTAAGAGACCAAGTAAGATAGTAGTGAGGAGAGACCAAGTAAGAGAGCAGTGAGAAGAAGACACCAAGTAAGATAGTAGTGAGAAGAAGTAAGAGACCAAGTACGATAGTAGTGAGAAGTAAGAGATCAAGTAAGATAGTAGTGGGAAGAAGTAAGAGACCAAGTAAGATAGTAGTGGGAAGAAGTAAGAAACCAAAGTAAGAGACTAGTGAGAAGAAGTAAGAGACCAAGTAAGATAGTAGTGAGAAGAAGTTAGAGACCAAGTAAGAGAGGAGTGAGAAGAAGACACCAAGTAAGAGAGGAGTGAGAAGAAGGAAGAGAGAAGGAAAATGAGGAGTGAGAAGAAGGTAGAGACCAAGAAAGAGAGTAGTGAGAAGAAGCAAGAATCCAAGAAAGAAAAAGAGGAGCGAAAGAAAGAAAGAGAAAAGCGAGAAGAAAGAAAGAATGGAGCGAGAAAAGGTAAGAGAACAGTGAGAAGAAAGAAGGAGAAGAGTAAGAAGAAAGAAAAAGAGGAGCGAGAGAAAGAGAGACAAGAGTGAAAAGAAAGAGAATAGCGAGCGGAAGAAAGTGAGAAAAAGGAAGAGACAGAGAAAAGAGAAATGTAGAAGAGCGAGAAAGAGAAAATAGTCCTTCCATGGCGAAATTAAGAAAACGCTGGCCTCCTCGGCCGGTTGGCCAGCTACGTATCCTGGTCATGCCCCCGGAAAGATCGCAGATGTCGCATAATGAAGCCGTTACGCGAAGGACACCGAGCTCTGCACCCGGGTCAACCCCTCTGCTCTATCCTTCTGGTGCATAGAAATGAGAGTCCTCGTTTCCCTCCGATAAAAGAAGGGGAAAAAAGGAAATAAGAATGGGCTTGGTCCCTCCGATTCTTCTTTGCCCGACACGTATCGGGATCCGTGAAAGTCAAAGCCCGGAAGCTATCTCTAGCGGCAATCCTCTGACTGGCCGATCTTCAGAGAGGAATTATGCTACCAGGGTCGATACGTCTCGTTTGTCCGAGATCTTTTGGGGTCTTCGATTCGTGACCTGGATCGTTGGCTGTTGGTGTGCATTGTCTGATTGAATTTTTATAACGTGATTCGAGTTAACACTAAACCTACCAAAGCGGTCGAACGACCGTTTCGTAATTTCCTCTCCAAATTTTATAAATTATTAACGGTGCACTTTTGAATATTTTTTTGTGATTTTCCGTAAAATATATGGTCAAAGATTTGTTTCTCTAGCATTGTGTATTTTTCCAAGTATCTATTATTGTAATTTTTTTGATACAAGCAGGTATAGTTTAATCGTCGGTAGGTTTAGTGTTAATGGTGGTTTTCTTTTTTTTTCTTGGTTCTTGTTGATGGACGGTGAAAGATTATCCGGGTATTAATTAAATATCGTTCGTTATTGATTTATTGACTGCTAAATTAATAGTTGGGTAGTATTAATAGTCGTGTATGGTTATTAGAAGCATTACGGTGATGAAATATGTATCTTGGGGTCATTGGAACCAAAGATTTGATTTTATACGAAGTCGTAGACTTCAGGACTGATTCGATTAGTACAAATTTTGTTTCGTCATTGGGATATATTATTTTTAATATTTTTCGTCGCGTTCGACGTGGAAGGAAGAAGGTTTTATAAATAGTTACTGAAAGGATTATAACGATAAAATTATTATATTGGGATCATTGGAACAAAAGATTTGATAAATTTATACGAAGTCGTAGACTTTAGGTCTGATTCGATTAGTACTAATTTTGTTCCGTCATTGGGATATATTATTTTTAATATTTTTCGTCGCGTGCAACGTAGTAGGAACAAGGTTTTATAAATAGTTGCTGCAACGATGATAACGATGAAATTGTTATGTTGGGATCGTTGGAACCAAAAATTTCATAAATTTATACGAAGTCGTAGACTTTAGGTCTGATTCAATTAGTACTAATTTTGTTTCGTCATTGGGATATATTATTTTTAATATTTTTCGTCGCGTACAACGTGGAAGGATTACAACGATTTAATTATTATAATAATATAACATAATATAATAACATAATAATACGAAATTATTATGTTAGGATCATTAGAATAAAAGATTTGATAGATTTAGAGAAAAGCGTGGAGCGTAGGTCTCCTTCAGAGCCATACGAAGGTGCCTTAGCAATAATTTTCTTTCATTATTGAAATAATTATTTTTAATATTTTTTTACGTGTACAACGTAGAAGGAAGGTTCCGAGATTAACGTATGTTTTTATTTCTTTGTTGCAGGTAAGAGGCTGCAACGATTATCGTGACGAGTTGCTGAACAAATAACATCGCAGCGTGGTGAGCAAATTGAAACATTCCAAATACACGTTTTATATTTCTCGATTTGTTTAACTCTGCTGTCCTTCTGAAATGAAGTTTACTTTTAAATATTCATCAGTTTTAATATCGTATCTCATGAAATATACAGTATTAAAGAAGAAACAATATTCATCGGATTTAATATTGTTTCTTCTTTAACATTATATATTTCATTCGTCTAAAATATTCAAAAATTTTAAAACAGAAAAAAAATTAGCACTGGAACTACCAATAATTAAAGTATACTTTCTTCTACCAAGGAAATTAAAATGAAAGCTATATGAAGGTAAAAAAAAAAATTATTTCTCGTCTCCCGTGGATTAATTTTTTTTTTTATATCACACATTCGTATACCTTAGCAAACATAATTACAAAAGTGGTAAAAATAACCATTTTATTTCTTATACAAATTTTTTGTAATTTCTTGTAAAAAAAAATTATTTCTTATCTCCGTTTCTTTTACAAGAAATTACAAAAAATTTGTATAAGAAATTATAAAATGGTTATTTTTACCACTTTGTTAATTATGTTTGCTAAGGTATACGAATGTGTAATGTAAGTCAGGGCAGCAGGGTTAATTGAGTTCTATCTGCAGTATAAAAAAAGAACGTTTCTAAAATATTCAAATTACACAATTTGCGTTCGTTACGGGAACGGTAAAGCAATGTAAATTTAAGGGTTCGCCTGTTTATACTAATACTTAACGAGTTCGTGTCAATGAATTTCCTCGCCTTCGTTTATTCCTGGTATCCGTTAGGAATCGTCGGCGACCCTTTGACTCACCCGCATAAGAATGCTGACAATTAATTAGCGTTCGACGCGATAATGCAGCGTGATTGTAGCTCTAACCGAATCAAGACGAAATTCCAAGATTTCCCGATAAGCAAACCCATTAATTCTACCTGTTGGATAATTTTATGACTTCCTTACCGTTTCTTTAATTCCTTCGTTATCGTATCTCATTTTACATCAGGAATACCGCGGCTACATTGAAATCTACGTATAATCATTCGAGTAGGAAATATATTAATTGGTACGTTAATAATCATTTAATTATAATTTTATGTATTTTATCGGGTTCCAATGGTTCCGTAGTTACCATTTTAACTATACTGTATAAACTAAAATGTAATTACTCTGTGATCGTTAATTAAACAGGAATTAAAATTCCATCATTGTACAAAAATATTTCTATAATTGCGGTCCCAATTAAAATTTCAATTTTCCCATCGTATTCGATGTCGATACTATTTATTAGATATTCATTTTTAAATTAAAACAAATACGGAGGTATATCTGTACATGCTTCCGCAATTTTATGAAAATTAATACTGCATTTTACGGGCGTCAGTTTGATAATTTTGACGGGTATATTAAAATGTAGGTTTCTTTTTTTTTTATTTTTTTTTTTTTCGATAATATCAGTTTGCTTTATTTTAAATCGATGAATTTTTATTAACACAGATTTATTTAATATGCTAGTATTTTTATTTTTTGTTAAATACTTTGTTTTAATTAAATGTGGAAAATGATGTACATTAAATGGCGGTCTATCGACGGTACACAAATTTCATTGATTTTTTTCTCCACAGTATTTCTCATTGCTTAACCCTCTATAGTCCGAATTTTGTTCGTTTATCAGAGAAAAGAACTATGATTACAGTATTTTACTCTGATTGAAAATTTTTTTAAAGCAATAATTGCTATAGATTGTATTACTACAATAATACAGTAACAAAATTGAATAGTACAGTGATAACTACATGAAACAAATTGTTTTAAAATATAAACACATCGGTACGTGACTCTGACAAAGTCACATGGCGCCATAGAGGGTTAATTCACAACTTCACGCGATAGATTTCTTATTTCGTCGGTAATTTTGTGTCTCAACTCACTCAAAGCGTTAATAACATAAAAAATAATTCAGTACTATTAAAATCACTTATAAATTATCTCCCAGTTGAAACAATCGAGCAATTGCTTCCACGGTAAATTTCCACCAGTCTCGTTCCCTCATAAACGTTCCAAGTTAAACTTCATTTTGGGAAAACAAAAAAAGGATGAACAAATTAGAAGCAAAATATACGACTCTTAGAAACACGAAATTGACTCATGACCCATTCTGTACAAATAGAACAATCACCAGTACCAAGCGATTAATTTTAAACACCACTTCAAGTCCATGAAACCCGTTCATAAAATTCCCAAAAATTAATTCCCAACAATAATTCACGGTTCAGAGAGGTCATCGACCTCACCATCGAGTACCATTTCATCATTCACACCCTGCGAAATTTCGCCAAACAAGGCTCCAAAAAACCAACATCGGAATCAATTTAAAAGCGCAAAGTGTTCACGGACAGCCTCGTTGCCCGAATAAGGCCCGACGCTCGAGGACGGAACTTTGGGAGGTCCGGTCGTGCGAGAACCGGCCTCGTCCTTGGCCAAATCGTCGTCGAGGTCATCCGTACCATCCACTCCTCCTTCCTCGTTTTGTCGACTCCCTCCGGTACCTATCGGTGTTTCGGACAAACCGGGTCCCTTTTCGTGGACCCAGCAGGCGATTCGGCCCGAACGAGAAACGAACGAGCACCGACGATACATCACGCGACGACCACAAATCCCATCTGGCCCACTAAACGGACCGAGCAACGAGCAGAGGGACAATAATCGACCGGCCGTGAGCAGAGAGAGACCGGAGAAAGATAGAGCAAGGATGACGCGGTTGGCTCTCCTCGTGTGGTGGCTTTGAACACCCAGCGAGACCGCGGGCCACTGTATCAAAAGGACCGTGAAAACGTCACCGCGGGACTAACTGATATTTATGAGTCACTTTTGCGCGACAACCTTTCGGCCCGTCTTCGATCGGTTTGCTCGAATTTGGTTCTTGAGGATCGATCGAGGCGCGAGGGTTAGAGGGATCTTTGAGTGATTCGTAAGTTTTTGATGGAATAGATGCGTGTTTAGGAGAGGATTTGTAAATAAAAGATAGTCACTGCGATCGAACTGCTATTTATGAGTCACTTTTGTCTCCCATTGGTTTGCTGAAATTTGGCTCTTGAGGATCGATCGATGCGCGAGGGTTAGAGGGATCTTTGAGTGATTCGTGAGTTTTTGATGGGATAGGTGGGTGTTTAGGAGGTGGTTTGTAGATAGAAGTTGGTCACTGCGATCGAACTGATATTTATGAATCACTTTTGTCTCCGATCGGTTTGCTCGAATTTGGTTCTTGAGGACGGATCGAAGCGCGAGGGTTAGAGGGATCTTTGGTAAAGCGCCACTATTGGTAAAGCGTTTAATTTTCTTTAGAAGTTTCTTTCCAGAATTTTCTCTTCGTCGTTTACTTTCGTTTTTGCTCTCTTACTATTTTCATATCCAACAGGATTCTTAATCTTAAAGGATAATTTTTTATTTTAACCCTTTGCGCTCCTTATGTAATTTTCTTCACAAGTTTCTTTTCAGAATTTTCTCTTCGTCGTTTACTTTCATCTTCGCCCTCTTACTGTTTTCGTATTCAACAGGATTCTTAATCTTACAAAATAATTTTTTATTTTAAGCCTTTGCGCTTCATTGGCGCCGCTTTGGCAACACGTGTATTTTCCTTCAGAAGTTTCTTTTCAGAATTTTTCCTTCGTCGTTTACTTTCATTTTCGCCCTCTCACTATTTTTGTATTCAATACGATTCTTAATCTTAAAGGATAACTTTTTATTTTAACCCTTTGCGTTCCTTATGTAACTTTCTTCACGAGTTTCTTTCCAGAATTTTCCCTTCGTCGTTTACTTTCGTTTTTGCTCTCTTATTATTTTCATATCTAATAGGATTCTTAATATTAAAGAGTAATTTTTTACTTTAACCTTTTGCGTTTCTTACATAATTTTCTTCACAAATTTCTTTCCAGAATTTTCCCTTCGTCGTTTACTTTCATTTTCGCCCTCTTATAACTTTCATATCCATCAGGATGCTTAATATTAAGCAACAATTTTTTATTTCAACCCTTTGCGCTCCTTATATAATTTTCTTCACAAGTTCCTTTCCCGAATTTTCCCAAATCGTTCACTTTCCTTTTCGCCCTCTTATTATTTTCACATCCAACATTACCAATTCTCCTCATCAGCACCAACCGATCCAACTTAAAATCGGTCCACTTAAAACGATACATCCTCCACGCGATCCAACATCCGTGGCCTGTTCGAACGACTCACGATCGCCGACCAGAAATTCCATAAAGCTAGAGCGAGAAGCATAAACCGAGAGAAAGATACCGAAACGTAGACGAAGAGAACGGGCCAACGGGGGTTCCCTCTCCGAACGCGTCGCTCGCAAATCAGAAATGCGCCGCGCGTCCGTGCCGTGGGCCCGGTTGGATGATATCGGGCCGGCATCTGCTCTCTCGAGTCACCGTTCGGGACGGTGCTCGTGATTCTCGTGGCCACGGCTAAAAATGCCCCCGATTCTGCCGTCCCGAGCCGTGACTCCTTCGCAAGGACACAAGAAGACGTTCACGAAGACGGAGAAAACCCGATTCTTAGAGAATGGAATCGACAGAGACCGTGGAAGAGCAGATGGGAACAAGAGGATCGGTAATGCTTTGGTGTACGTGTGCTCGCTTTGTAACGTTTAGCCCCTCGCTGTCAGAGAAAGATAGAGCGTCCCGTTCTTCCTCCGGGGACTACAAATAGCTTGTCAGTTGGATCATAATAGAGACCCGGGATCGCGAGATAATCTCACGCTGCGGAGTATCTAGCCTCGTGTTTCTGTTCCTGTCGAGGCTCGCCGATGGAACCCAGGGTATCGAAGGATTCGCCTCAGACGACTCTTGGTCTCGGTGTTTCGGCTGTGAATTTTCTAAACGCTGTCCGTGTAAAATAGATCGGTGTCTTTCGTTAACACGTTGACTGCCACGCGCATTTTACGTGGTTTGCCCATGGCGCCAACACGAATTTCTTGTTACGCGATGTATATTATGTTGAACAAAATAATATCTATACTTTCCTTGTATTGATAAAATTATTTTTCCATGTTCTGTATGGCATTAATTTCTTCGAACCATTATACTAACAGTGGTGTTATTTAAAAATTTATCAGTTCCGATATTTACTATAATTATGTATTTTAGAATTGGTCGCGTCGCCGGTCACCGGTGGCCCCCATGGCGCTGTAACCGAGTCGAGTGTCGGCCACCGGTGACCCCCATGGCAGTCAACGTGTTAACCCTTCGACTGCGGCGCGTTCTCGGAAGAATCCATCAATACGGACGGCGCGTTATTTGCACGTCAGTCGCTGCGACTGGGGTCGTCCACTGACTAAAAGAGTACCCGGAGATTTAGTACCATTCTTAGGGTTTAGATACTGAAACAACTGATTAAGAACACTGAATGTACGATAATCTGTGTTGTAAGGGTAAGTGTGATCAGGTATGTTCGAGTGGTTGTTGAATGCGTGCAGTCGGGGTCGTCTTGCGACAGGATGGCGCCGGTGGTTGAAATCATCGAGTGGTAGCGCGAATGGATTTATGGTTGCGAGTGAGACTGAGCCGGATATGTTTGGAAAGTGTGACCGTGGCTGAGTGTCTTGGGTGGTAGAAAGAATGTTTGGGACTTGAAAGTTAGACCGTGGCAATGAAGTATACGTGACTGCATGATTGGAAGGGATGGATGAGCAGGTTGTAGGTGCGAGTGAAAAGGGATGCATGTGGAGAAAAAGAAAGAACGATTGGGAATGGACTATAAGGGTGTGAATGTTCGGGCGCCGGGCAGTGATTATATGGGAAGAGTAAGGGATCGGTAACGGTAAGGAGTAAGAATTTTGTAAGTGCGAATAGTAAGAATACTGTAAGTTGCAAGCAAGTATTAATTAAATATATATATTCATTATACTGCCTAACATAAAGAGCAGAGAGTAAGTTTAATAACCCCTCCCTTACAGTGTCGCTATCCCAGAGCAACTGCTTCTCCGTTGCGACGATTATCGTTGCGCTCCCACTAACTTAACACATTGACAGCCGGTCCCGTGAAAACGCGGGTTTCTGGGTCTGTCACTTGTCCGGCCCCGCGAAAACGCGGATTTCTGAGATCCACCATGAAATGAGAAACTGTATTTTTTTCCTATAATTATAAATTAAAAATTTCGATTCTGTTTCTATTTTTAATTACCGTTAAATTGTATATGAGGAATATGCAAATAAAATGTTCTATTTTATGAAAATGTATAATGTTTTAAATATTTCTTTTTGGTTATTCAGTGATCAGAAACAACCGAATAAGACCGGCGTTTGGGATTTAACCCAAAGTGGTCGAAATGACCGATTCGTAATTTTTTACAGAAATTTTATAAATTGACTATGGCATCTCTCAGCCAATTTTCCGTGATCTTCTGTTAAAAATGTAGATAAAGCTTTGTTTCCCTTGGAAATGCGTATTTTTTTATATACCTTTCATTATGATTTTTTCGGTAGAAATAAGTATGCTTTAATCGTCGGTAGATCTAGTGTTAAGTGGCCGATACGTTGCCGGCGCTCAGGCTTTAAATGTCTCTTAGGTCACCGGCTGTCAATGTGTTAATACTGGGAGGGCTAGTTCAATTAGATGGTGTTTCAGATTGATGTTTGAAGAAGTCAACCCAAATAAGCTGAATATTATTTAATGCGTAGTTGATGTTGAGTTGTACAGGTTTGCGATATTTCGATGTATGTTTTGGTGTTTCTTGGTGGTTTGTTTAACCGTTTGAGTGCCACGTGTCTTTCCTGTTTTCCCATCCAAAAGTGCCAAGGAGCGCTTTTTCGCTCGTCTTATTCCCTCTCTAAAAATACCAAGCGGCGCAATAGCGCTGAATAGTCTTATTCTCCGATTAAAAATGCCAAGGAGCGTTTTTGCGCTGTTTTCTGCTCTTATACGGTAAGTTATAATTTTTTGAATTCAGTGTGGTTCTGACATCTTTCCGAGCATAAGTACAGATATCAGCGTGTTTAAATAATATAAAAATATTATTTAAATATTTTGTAGCCGTAAAGTCGCGCATCGACAGAAACCGAGTTGTCGCGGTTGCCGGTTTCGCAGCCTAGAGCGCTGGCACCCAAACGGTTAACTATAATTCATTTTTGCGGATTTTCCGTGAGATTCTGTAAAAAAATATGGACAAAAATGTGTCTTCGTTGCGTTATGTATTTTTTCACACGCCTATTACTTTAATTTCATTAGTGAACATAAGTATGCTTTAATCGTCGGTAGTTCTAATATTAATCAACACTAGAACTACCGAAGTGGTCAAAATGACTTGTAATTTTTCATATAAATTCTATGAATCAAGAAAGGTGTACTTTCAGAAGTTTTCAGTGATTTTCTTAAGGAATATGAAGAAAAATTTAATTCCCTTGCGATATATATTTTTTTTCAAATACCTATCACTGTGATTTCTTTGGTACAAATAAATCTACTTTAATCGTCGGTTGTTCTAGCGTTAAATCAACCGCAACATGCGTTATGGAAAGAAAACGAAGGAACGAAAAGTCGTTGCGTCGGGACGACGTAGACCAGTAAAAATTATGATACATCGGAGAGCTACGCTCCAACAGAAACCATTTTCTCTAATTCATAATCATCGTTAAATAACCAGACATTACCTGTCCAAAACTAAATCAGGTTATTAATCGATATTCCACTAATGATGTCTGGAACACCATTACGTCGTGTGTCGGCTGGTGAACGTATAAAACGGAGAGAGAAAGAACAGGGCTATAGAACCGAAGACATACCGAACAAAGTGCAGCGAACAGGCTAATGACGACCGAGTCCCGACGATCGTACGAGATAATCTCTCGTGGGATAATCTTACCGTGAGTTCACCAAGAGTCCGGTCGAACGTAGCCGCGGCGAGGCAAAACGAACCAGAGGTTATGAGGCCTCTGACGCTGCAGGAAGTCTAGACCTGATTGCTGTCGTGACCGATCGTCAGGGTCCACGAACTTCCTGCTTCGATGGCTCGAATTCTTTCCGAGCCTCTTTTCCCTCGCGATTGCGTGATCCTTTTTCTGTTCCCGGTCTGGGATCGAGGGGTTAGGTTTGAGATCTCGAAGTGAGTTGGGATTTCACTTGGTTTGTTTGTTGAAAATTAAATTAAGATTGTATTAAATTAGAATTTTGGTTTATTTATGGAGTATAGAAACGTTGTATCGGTAAATTAGAATTTTACTCGGTTTATTTATTGGAAATTGAAAAATTGTCTCGGTAAATTAGAATTTTACTAGGTTTATTTATTGGAAATTGAAAAATTGTCTCGGTAAGTTAGAATTTTGCTCGGTTCATTTATTGAAAATTGAAACGTTATATTAGTAAATTAGAATTTTACTCGGTTTATTTATTGAAAATTGAAAAATTTTCTCGGTAAATTAGAATTTCACTGGGTTTATTTATTAAAAATTGAAAAATTGTCTCGGTAAGTTAGAATTTTGCTCGGTTCATTTATTGAAAATTGAAACGTTATATTAGTAAATTAGAATTTTACTCGGTTTATTTATTGAAAATTGAAAAATTGTCTCGGTAAATTAGAATTTCACTGGGTTTATTTATTATAAATTGAAAAATTGTCTCGGTAAATTAGAATTTTACTCGATTTATTGAAAATTGATACGTTGTCTCAGTAAATTAGAATTTCACTCGGTTTATTTCTTGAAAATTGAAACATTGTCTGTATAAATTATCACTTTTTAAGAGCGCGATAGCGCTCCTCAGCAGTCAAACGGTTAATTATTGATCTGTCCGCTGGTCATCGAAACGAAGTTAAAGTACAATAAATCCTCCGATCTGATATTTCTCTCCGCTACCAGTATACCATTCTAAATTCCCCAGTCTTTCAATTCAAACCCAATATCGCAGAAAGGAAAATCTAATCAAATTCTCGCTACACCAAGCTCTCGACGATCGTCGAAACAATCCCATCTCCTCGAGGCTCAATGTCGTCGTCGTAGGAAGTAAAATACGTTTTTGGAGGATCAGTTTAGTCCTTTTGCTCCAGGCTGACCCGTGCTGGCTGTTCACGATTTATTGAACCTCGGAAGGAACGTCTTCTAAGGAGATTGCAATAACTTTCACATTATTACACGGCCCTGGCAACTATCCCATTGGCGGACGAGAACGCTAAGTTTTCGAAATAAGGTCGAATTCCATCGAATTTCTGGCCTCTTCGAGAATTCCGTTCCTCGAGGACACTTTAATTCTAATCGGTGGATAATTGGAATGAAACTCGAAGGAGATTTCTTTGACGAACATTATTTGAACTCTTTAATGAAAAAGGTGATTGCGATGGCTTAGAACGCAGTCCGATTTAACCGACGACGGAAATAAGTGTAATTGGTAGCCTGCTCGAAAGAGACTACACTTTTTGCCGCTCTTCATTCTTTTACTCGTTACGAGCCGTTTTATTCGTCGTTAGTATGATCAGCTTGAAATGGAAGCTCGCTGGATTTAGTATGACCGATTTCGTGGAATTTTATCTGTGCGTGTTGGAAAGGAGCTTCAATTTGCGATTTGTAACGAATTTTTTTAACGTTTCGGAAACTATTGAGGAAATGTGGATAATGATAGAGTGTGGATGAACGAATGGAAAATGATGTTAAATATTTTTAAGAAAAAGGAAAGTAGGGTATTCTTATGAAAACTTGACGATATGGAGCAATACAATAGAGAAAAACTGAATCGAGTTCGTCGCTAATTACCGAAGCTCAGATGTGACGAAAAAGAGAGGCAAAATAATTATATTAAATTAAATTTATCGTTAAACATAAAAAACCTAGAATTTAAATTTATTTCGCTCTCTTTGTATCATTACTATCTCTCAATTAAAAACCGAGAGGTAAGTCCAGATGAAAGACATAGTAAAATAAAAAATAAAATGCAAAGATTACAGAATTGCAAAGGGAAAAAAACGAGTTAAACAAACACATTACACAAAAACACCAAAAATAATTTTAACCTGGAAAAAAGATTGCGGTAAAGATTCAAAACAAATGAGGTTAAAAAAGTAGCGTAAATAGTGAATAAAAGATGAAAGACATAGCAAAATAAAAAATAAAATGCAAAGAAAAATTTCAAAGGAAAAAAAACGAGGTAAACCAGCACATTACAAAAAAATACTAAAACTAATTTTAACCTGTAAAAAAGATTGCGGTAAAGATTCAAAACAAATGAGGTTAAACAAGTAGCGTAAATAGTGAATAGAAGTTGAAAGGTACAGTAAAATAAAAAATAAAATGCAAAGAAAAATTGCAAAGGAAAAAAAAAGAGATAAACAAGCACATTGCACAAAAATGGCAAAAATAATTTTAACCTATGGAAAAGATTGCAGTAGAGATTCAAAACAAATGAGGTTAATAAAGTAGCGTAAATAGTGAATAGAAGTTGAAAGGCACAGTAAAATAAAAAATAAAATGCGAAGAAAAATTTTAAAGGAAAAAAAAACGAGATAAACAAACACATTACACAAAAATACCAAAAATTATTTCAACGTATGGAAAAGATTGCGGTACAGCTTCAAAACAAAATGAGGTTAAAAAAAATAGTGTAAATAATCAATAGAAGAAAATGAAGCGTAACTGAGAGAGTAAGAGTGAAACCAACTATAATTCTTGACTGAATAACGCATATATATTATTATAATTTCCCAAGTAAGAAGTTCCTAAATTTCAAAGTCCAAACTAACAATCCAACGATCCACCGTATTCACAAGTGTAACGTTCCTCCCATTACGATAAATTGCAATTTATTGCCAAGGGCGGTTGTTCTTGGAAGAAACACTTTCCTCTTTCGCGGTCCCAAAAGACACACCGATACCAATACCGATACTTCCCTCCGGTAAATAACGTCACAAAGCGGCGAATCCGAAATTCGATTATCATATCTGGCTCGTGCATCGACTCCGCGGCCTTCGCAGGATTGCGCTCCACCACGTCGAGGTATCCGTTGGAGAATCTAAATCGAAAGTAGCCTCGCGGCACGCCCCCGCGACAAATGTCTGACGAAGATCGGGAACGTGAGCAGCTTAATTTATGGCTGGGAAATTTTTCTTCCACTCTGGGCGGGGCTGTCGTTCAAATTGCCCGCCATTTGTCTTTCGAGGCGTCAGAATTTCCATGTTCGGTCCCGCTTCGGTCGTTGTGTAAGGGATTCTACGTTGAATGTTGCTTAACCCTCTATAGCTCGAGTTTTGTCTGCTTATCGAAGAAAAAATTACTATTGATTACAGTTTTTCACTTNTTTTTTTTTTTCTTTTATTTTTGCTTTTCGATCGATAAAATTCGTTGATATAATTTCGCCGAGAAACAAATCGTGGCTCGTGCTTCCTTTCAATTGCTCGTTCAAGGTTTATCAGTCGAGTCCGGCGGTTCGTCGAAACGATTAAAGCGCGCGAGGTGGCTTTGATACCCGGTGATCCAATGAGCGGGGGTGGGCTTCGCCGTCCTAGATTTTTAATTAACAAGAGGATCTTTGTGCACCGCTGCTGTCCAGATCTTTTTCGTTCAAACGGAATTAACTGGCGAAACGAGAAAGAAAAAAAGAAAATATTCCTTTCCGCTGTCTGTACCTTTTGAAGAAATAAATTTCGTATAATTGAATGGTGGATGCTGTGTTGGATTAACCTGTAAGCAAAATAAGCACCGCTTAGGAGATGTGGAGAAGAAGGAGACAGATATTTTCTGAATTTTTTAATATTTTATATGGTAATATCATCTGTGTAAGAAGTTCTAAAGGAGCTGAAAAATTTAACCCCTTGCCTTACAACCACGAGTCGCACTAACACTATAAAGGCACGCTATATTGACGATAGACTTTAATTTTATCTTTAACTGTAATTTTAATTCATAAGACTCAGAATTATAATATTTCAATGCTTTGCATCCGACAGGGTGTAAAAGCAGTGGATAGCTATTGCTAATATGTGTAGCTGAAAAAATAAGGCAAGGGGTTGACAAGACAATCGAGTGCTTAGAACCTTTAAAAGTCTTAATCCGACACTGGGTGAACGAGGAATTGAATGATTCAATGGTTAAGTGTTTCGGTAGTTTTATAGTTCTTGGTAATTCTGTTAGGCGATTTTTAGAGTGTTTAGTGTTTCGTGTTGGTACTTTTTTTTATCCAGAAATTAATATCCGCGAGGTTTAACTCTTTACCGTTGTATCAAATAATATCAGAGAAGTATTCTTGAACATACATTATTTATTTACCATATTATTATTTACGATCTGAACAGTTCGATCGTCAAACGCGTATAGGCGTCCGTAATCCATACCGATAGTTTCCACTGGACGCACATGTGCGCCCATAGCAGCCACAGGGTTAAAGTTATGAATAAAAGGAAATAAAAGAGCAGTAGCCCTTGCAACCTAAAATTAAACAATACAGATTCGACGAGATTAAATTAAAATTCAATTAAAAATTGAAGACTATCCAGTTCTGTTGACTATCCAGTCAGAACAATTGAAGATAATTTTAATCACGCTTACGCCCAACAGAGATCAATTCACTTTTCCCAAACGCATTCTTCAACAAGCCAATTCTCCAGATCTCTTTCGCCCCACCAAATATATTTGTAACCCACGATCGCAATATTCGGTGTCATTCATTGAACCAAGAACATCAACGGCTGCACTCAGCCGGAATTTCTTACGTCGATGAAGAAACAAAAAAAAAAAAAAAAAAA
>SMSQ01018265.1:17335-40831 GCA_019453375.1 Ctenoplectra terminalis
GTCGAAAAAAAAAAAAAAAAAAAAAAAAAAAAAAAAAATGGGAGCGGTTCTTTGAAGGAGGACGAAGAGAAGTTCGCGAGTACCCACGTCGTCGAGCAAAGTCTGACGCTCCCGCTGAGTGACTGACAACATGTTCCCCCTCGTGTTCTTTCTTCGGTGCTTTCTTCCTCCTCTTCTTTCTGTGGCCGATCGTACGAGGCAGAGGGTCTGGCCCGTTCCCGTTCCCCTCACGAATCACGGAATCGCGACTCCGTCGTTTTTACCGTCCTGCTGCCTGTCTTCATCCGTTCGTCCGCGCCGCTGCTCAATATGCTGGCAGACTCGCTTATTTAGGGCCGGCCATAAAGGAACAATGATGTCGTACTTTGTCAACGGCCGGCGGGCTTGCTTAATTGAGTCGAATCTCGGAAGGCGTGCGAGCTTTTTTGTCAGAGTTGGCGCTTCGTGGTCGCTCTCCTTCTTCTCGAACGTTTGCTCTCGTGATCGAGGGAACGGGTTCGTGTGCCTTTTGCGGAACGGTTCACCGTGAACAGGACATGGTTAGGAGTATTCTTATTTTTTTTTCTTTTTTTTTTTTTGTTTGTTTTTTCTTGAGGATGGTTCGAGAGGAAGGTGTTGGATAGAATTGTTTGCTTTAGTTTTGTTCCTTTTTTGGGGTGATTTCGGGAGGAGCGTTGTACGTGGTAGTATGAGTGGTTGNTTTTTTTTTTTTGTTTGTTTTTTCTTGAGGATGGTTCGAGAGGAAGGTGTTGGATAGAATTGTTTGCTTTAGTTTTGTTCCTTTTTTGGGGTGATTTCGGGAGGAGCGTTGTAGGTGGTAGTATGAGTGGTTGCATAGGTTGATTGAGGGTTTGGATTAATTATTGGGAGTAAGGTGTTGGATGGATTTATTTATTTTAGATTCGTTTATTTTGGGGGTGGTTAATAAAAAAAGTTTGTTACAAATATTCTAAGAGGTTGCATATATTGATCGAGACCTTGGGATTAATTATTGAGAGTAAGATGTTGGATGGAATTATTTATTTTAGTTTCATTTATTTTTGGGGGTAGTTGGTAGGAAAGGTTTGTGAAAAATATTCTAAGGGGTTGCATATATAAATCGAGTCTTTGAGACAAGTTATTGAGAGCAAGATGTTAGATAGAATTATTTATTTTGGTTTCATTTATTTTGGGGGGTAGTTAATAAAAAAAGTTTGTTAAAAATATTCTAAGAGATCGCATATATTGATCGAGATCTTGGGATTAATTATTAAGAGTAAGATGTTGGATGGAATTATTGATTTTAAATTCATTTATTTTGGGGGTGGTTAATAGGAAACGTTTGTAAAAAATATTCTAAGGGGTTGCATATGTTAATCCAGTATTTAGAATTGAATATTGAGAGAAAGCTGTTACCTGAAATTATTTATTTCAGCTCTGTTTCTTTTTAGTGTATTTAAAAGAGGAAATTTATAGAAGCTACTGTAAGATGTTGCGTATGTTACTTGATCATTTAGAATTGATTACTAATAAATAATTAAACATTACAATGAAGCTACTCGTTTCAAAAATAAGATTCTTTCTTTCTCCCCTCCAGTATTCTTACACTACTTTTATTCCGCTGTAATTTTACTTTTTACGCGTACAGTATTTTTATTACTAGAATTATCTCTAACTGACGCTCCAATTTATAACCTCGGTATATCATAGAAACCGTCATACCGTACTACATAATATTTCTCTCGCGAAAATCGCGCTCGAACTAACTTGACTCGAAGCAACTAATATAATCTATCTCGCGAAACATTCGATCAACCAGCGTATGTATCAATTTTCTCTGCCTTTCAACGTTTCGACGGAAACTATCGCAAACGGACACGTATTCCCTGCTGTTCTCAGCTTCCTCCCTCGACTTCTGCCGATTTATTTCCGCTCGTGTCGCGTCGAAAGTTATTCCTCCCTGCACGCCGATCGAACGATTACATTAGAACGCCTGGGGAATTGTATTTATAGCGATGCAGCGCAATACTTCGCGTAGCCCGGAAGCGAAATTAAATTAGTTCCGCAGCCTCGATTTCGAAGTCACTGGCAAACTCTTTCCTGTCGATGGTGGGTAAATTCGATCGGAACGTTCAATTCCTGTTTCTATACGATCTCTTCTACGACGTTGGTTTTCCGATCTTTATTAAAAGGGAAGCTGATCGTGCAGCATTGTGTTACAACAATTCTTTCGCCAAGTATTCCTTCCTTATATTTCTTCTTTAAAGAAAATAATATATAACTAACGCACGTTCAGAATTTTTTAAATAAAATGTTTCAGTACTAGTTAAAAAATATAAGACTATGGAATGAAAATAGTGTAACAGTTATTTTAGTGCCTTCTTTAATAATAATTATATACCAACTACTTATGTTGCGAAAAATTGCGTAAATATCACCGTTGGCGAGCAGTAGAACCTGCGTGAATCTCGCCGGCGGCAGCGTAACGGCGCTTCGATAAATGCGCGGCCCGCAAAGTGTTAACTAAACTTTTGTCCAAAGATGCCTCAAGTGTCACTCTTTAGAATACGTAAAGTCTCTGTTTAGAATTCAGACCTGTTCTAACAGCGCCTACCGAAAATCCGCACGAACTTTCCGGACAACCCGATACCGGTTTCCGAAAAAATGGTTCCTCAAAAACACCAAACGAACGATAATCAAATAGTACTCAAGAAACAAGATTCGACGATGGAGCGAGGAAATTGTGAAAGTGGTCCGGACGTCGAACAGACGTCGAACAATTACGAATCAATTGGTTCGCCGACGAAAATCCAGCTCCGCACGAATTCCCTGCAGGATGAACAATCAAATCGGAACGAGTGTGCCCCACATTTCACGAAACGAACGGAGAAACGTGAATCAACAGCGTGTTCGATTCACCCGTTCCCCTCCTCTCCATCCCCATTTTCCCTTCTTGTCGACACGTCGATCGATTTCCCCTTTTTCCAAGAGGGTACAAGCACGCTTCCGTTCCTCGACACGAATCGATCCGAAGCGAGCAACGCGACGGAAAGGAGCCGATGTTACACTTTCCTTTGGATCCAATTCGATTCTGGCCAATTTATGTGGCTCGTACGTTCCACAGCAGCCGTAATTACTTCGATCATGAATCGGAGAATCGCACAGACGAAAGACACGAGCTCGGAGAATCGTCTGGATACGATGTGACTATGTCGAGACGCTGCTATCGGCGCCCTTCTCGACGATTTTCGACGCGTTTCGGCGCTATTCTTACGTTGGTCGAATTTTCGTTAACACTGTTGAGGTCCTTGGGCCACTTTTTACCCAAAAGTTAGGTTTGGGTTAGGTTCGGGTTATACGCAAATATGAAAGGGGTGGGATGGAACCTGGATAGCTTTGAAGTCTTGCAACGGTCGTAGAGTGAACCGAGTTATTCGGATCTAGGGAAGTAGAGTCTGCGTAGGGGTGGCTCAGGGGGCTGCCTCGAGTCGATGACGAGTCTGGTGACCGGGGGGACAGTTCTGGTTCACGTGAGTCGCCCGACGTTCACCCTGCAATCGGGGCCGGTGGAAATGACCTGTCCCGAAAACTCGTAGAGTCAGTTAGGTAGTTTTGGTCTCACCTCTGTCCAGGCGCTCGAAGCGAGTAGGGCCGCGGCCATACGCCCGCGAACTGTGACGGCCGTCGGTACCGAGAAGCTCGGGTTCTTCAACTCTTGCGTAATGGCGGTCCTGCCTCCCTTAGGAGGAGGCTTGCGATGGTCCCAGAAGGGACTTCTGTCTTCGGTCTGGGGACCTCCGGACTCGCATGACACACTTTTTATCTATCTAGGTTCGGGTTAGGTTCGGATTTAACCCTTTCACTACGGTGCTCTGAAGATCAAAAGTGTTATTGGTACACAGGTCAATACAGTTTTTATTAACATAACAGAAATACGGATATTAAAAGGTAGATGTATTGTATAATGAATTATGATATAACACGTGTAAATGAAAATAAAAATAATTCAGTGCTAGAATTAATAGAAATTTCGTTTTTCACAAATTTTAACAGTAAACCTATCGACGATTAAACTATACCTGTTTGTTTGTATCAAAGAAATTACAATAATAGATACTTAGGAAAATACATAATGTCAGAGAAAGAAATCTTTAACCATATATTTTACAGAAAATCGGAAAAGAATGTTCAAAAATGCACCGTTAATAGTTTATAAAATTTGGACAAGGAATTACGAAGGATCCGTTTTGCTCTATTACTTTCGTTCATCTCTAGTTTAATTAATAAAGCTGCATATTTATATGAATATTGCCAGACGAAGTTGCTCAGTGAAGATAACGAAAAAAATTGTTGGCACTTTATATTAATAAAGCAAGCACTTATTAAGTATCACATAATCCTTCAAATATCTGTTATTTTATTAGAAGTACGAAACTTTATTGGCCGACTAGTCACCTTTAATACCGAAAGATTTAACGTTCGCGATATCTTACTGCATCAGACTTTTATTTATCGGGTCGTGTTAAAAGAATAGTCCGCGCAGAAAATAGTGTTCCTTTCCCACTCTTCGACCAAATTTATGTTCCGAGTCTTCTTTCACCCCGCAACGCTCCAACTCGGTGATGCGCTGTTTTACACACTTTTCGAGTGTTTAAATTCTTCCCGACCCATTTAGTGGCGCGAGAGCTATTTTTCATCGTTGAAAAATAAAAATACCCTTAAAACGGCTAGCAAATAAAAAAAAGGAAACGAAACCGAGAATTCGAATCAAGTCTCTGTGTTTGGTAAGGTCGAATAAAAAGTCAACGCAATCCCGAAATTCACGGTGCGCTCACGCACCGGTATAAAAATAAAAAAAAAAAATTAAAAAAAAAAGGAAAATGCGACTGAAAACAGAAGAAACAATGACCGTTCCCCGGAGGTCGACTCGAGGGAAGCATCGATCGATCGAGAATCGTCGATTCGAACGTAAATCGGTACATACGGTGACACGGCGTACCGTGAACAGACGAACGGAACAAAAGGTCATCGCCAACCGGGATTTCCTGGCAAACAGTAACTGGTAACGAGCAACACACCGACGACACCACCGTGAGGACCGATATTTAATTACCGGAAATGCATAGTGACCGCAGGAACGTCCATTTTCTACGATACGTGTGGGATTCTACGCTGGTGGCAAGAATTTGTTAATTATTCGCCACTGTTCTCTCTGCTCGCCGAATTAAATTTTGCGTTGGAACCGCGANTGAAAAATTGTCTCGGTAAATTAGAATTTTACTAGGTTTATTTATTGAAAATTGAAACGTTATATTAGTAAATTAGAATTTTACTCGGTTTATTTATTGAAAATTGAAACATTGTCTGTATAAATTATCACTTTTTAAGAGCGCGATAGCGCTCCTCAGCAGTCAAACGGTTAATTATTGATCTGTCCGCTGGTCATCGAAACGAAGTTAAAGTACAATAAATCCTCCGATCTGATATTTCTCTCCGCTACCAGTATACCATTCTAAATTCCCCAGTCTTTCAATTCAAACCCAATATCGCAGAAAGGAAAATCTAATCAAATTCTCGCTACACCAAGCTCTCGACGATCGTCGAAACAATCCCATCTCCTCGAGGCTCAATGTCGTCGTCGTAGGAAGTAAAATACGTTTTTGGAGGANTTTTCTAGATTTCTTTTTCTTTTTTTTTTTTTTCTTTTTTATTTATTTGTTTTAGTAAAAATGAAACTTTATTATAGGTTTCATATGTTGAATTGGGTCGAGCTTTTTGTCGTTCGAGTTAGGAAGTGTTTAGGGCGTCGAAAAAAAGAAGTGCGCTCCGAAATATTATGTTAGGTTGTCCCGAAAGTTTCTTCCGTTTTATTAATAAGTAATGGATACGTAATATTTTATGTTTTACGATATATTATTATTTTGTACAGGATTCATTTTGCGCTATTTTTTCCCTCCATCTGTCGTTTAACAAATACGGCTGAATGTTTATTTAAACATTGCTAGACGAAAGCATTGCGTGAAGATAATTAATACTTTGCGTGTAGAGTTGCGTGTAAATTGTTTAGGGGTTGAATTTTACTTGTTTGCTTTGAGTTTGAGTTAATATTTCAGTTTACTGAATTTTCTTTTCGGAATTGAATATTCTATTATTTAATTTCCAGTTTTAAATTCTGTTCAACGTAAGTTGATATTGGCAGTGCAGAAATTCTACATGTTACAGAACCTTTATATTTCTGTACTTCAACCCTTATTCGAACCATGGGGACTGCAGCAACCTCGCATAATTTTAAACTTCACCTGCTTTGGTATATAATGATTTATATATAATGACTTATTAAGAAATTTTACTTAATTCTTAGATAACAAAATATTAGCGTCGATCAATTTTCGGGTGATTGGTCAACTTTTTTAAAAATTTGCTGAAACAAATACACGTAAGCTTGGATTTATTATTATTTATATTATTTATATTATTATCTGTATTAATATTTATGATGTTTAGTATACTATTAAAAACAGTAAAAGGGTTAGTGCCATTCTAATAAAAGGAATATTAATTTATCTCTCTAAAAATTACGATATTTTTATATACCCAAAAATTTTTCCTATTTCCATAAAATACCATTACGATCAAACAACCCTCTTCTCCTTCCCTCTTACGCGGAGACAGAGAAAGAGTCGCAACAGAATCGAGGCGAAAATTCCGCTCGCGAGGAAGACTCCTCTCGACGGTCGTGTTAAACTTTGTTGACGGAATCGCGAAGGAGCCGCGGAGAAACCAAAGAACAGGCTTTCGAGGGAGAACACGACTCGGCGGAAAGGAAGTTTCGCGTTCGGTTAGCTCAAAACTCGACTCGTCGATTTGCGAGGAGAGTCTTCCCTGTGATTTTCCCGCTCAGTCGTAAATCTTCGTTCTCACGCGTGTGTACGCTCCCGTTGGATCCGAACGACGCTCGTCGATCTCGCGAATTTCCAACGATGGAGCCGAATCATCCCAGTTGTTTCCGTGCCAGAAATAATAATTTGCGACCATCCTGGCCGCGCGTGAGGGTGGTGATTATATTTTATCTGTTTTTTTATTATGCGAGGTATGTCTGATAAACTTTGATCTTAATTTTAACTACAATTTCAATTTATAAGATTGAGAATTAGCAGGTATTAATTTCCTATAATATTTCGATATTTTGCATATGAGAAAGTGTTAATATATTAATATACAGGGTGTTGGGTAACTGGTGGTACAAGCGAAAAGAGGGTGATTCTACGTGAAAATATAAATCGAAAATATGGAATAAAAATTGTTCGTTTGAGGCTTTGTTTTGGAGAAAATCGATTTTGAATTTTAGCGTACTACACGTGCGGCAAAATGGACAACATTTTCAACAATTTCTGTAATAATAAACTTCGTGATTACTTGGTGATTTACGTGTCCCATCGAGACAATGATCTACAGTGAGATCCGTTATAACGAGACATGATCAAGTGCACTAGACTAAAATTCAAAATCGATTTTCACGAAAACAAAGCCTCAAATGAACAATTTTTATTCCATGTTTCCGACTTATTTTTTCACGTAGAATCTCAACCCCTTTTCGCACGTATAATGTATATATTGTATAATACTAACAGAAATCGTAAAGCAAAAGGTTACANATGATCTACAGTGAGATCCGTTATAACGAGACATGATCAAGTGCACTAGACTAAAATTCAAAATCGATTTTCACGAAAACAAAGCCTCAAATGAACAATTTTTATTCCATGTTTCCGACTTATTTTTTCACGTAGAATCTCAACCCCTTTTCGCACGTATAATGTATATATTGTATAATACTAACAGAAATCGTAAAGCAAAAGGTTACATCACGTTCATTTCTATTAAACGAATAACAATAGAAGATACACGAAAAAATATATAGCCTAGAGAAAATAAATATTCATCCATATTTTATACAGAAAATCAGGAAAAGTCTCAAGAAATAGAGTGCAATAAAATCAATTTCCATGAAAATTTTTACCATTTTAATAATTCTAGTACTAAAACAAAAATTTGTTTTCGATCCTAAAACAGAGAAACTGAGCACACCAAATCTCGTAAAGAAATATTCCAAATCCTAGTATTTACATAAAAGTAAATTAAATTTCAGGTCGTAAAGACCCAAAAAGGACAGCATGGTTAATTTAACACATTTTTCACAACTTTCTAACAAACCTTACCCTCGGTAATCTCGTTCGAATACAAACCGTGCAAGCTTTACGCAACAATTTATCGCAAAAAGAAATACCACTGAATCGTGGAACCGTTTCAACGAGATCGTCAAAGCGTGGAAAGCTTACGTAACGCCGTCAACGTGAATACGATACGCGATCTTTAGAAGAGGCAGCGTCGGTAATACCGATCAATATTCAATTATCGGAGTTCGACACGTAAGCCGGGGATCGTTTGTTGCACGCGTCCGTGTTATTTCACGCAGCTATGTTATTTCTGAAGCGCGGAGCTCATACAGGTACCGTAACGCTGGTAATTTCGTCGAAACGAAACGTAGTCGGTTAGTTACCCCACATCTGTCAAGTGTATCGCATTTGCTCGTTCCGGATAAAATAACCACGTTCGCTTTTGTCTCGGCTTTTGTACACCGTATTTTTCTGCCTATAACGAAGAAACGTTATCCCCGCGAGAGAACGGATACGCGTTTTCGATTTGTCCTGGAAAAGTAATTGCACTCTTTGTTTTTGCGTGGTCGTTACGATTGTGTTTTTTTTTTTTTTTGTTTTTTTTTTATGGGAATTTTAGATTTTTTATTCAGTCGGTTCAATGGTCCATTAATCTGGTGGTGGAAATTTTTGTTTTAAGAGTTGGAATTTATATTTTGCTAAAAGTATATGATCGCGATACATTCACACGTTCTAGAATATGTATAAAAATAAGCACATTTAAGAAATTTGAGTTTAACACAACGACGATTAAATTGTATCTATTTGTATCAAAGAAATTAGAATAATGGATACTTGGAAAAGTACATTTTTTTTTTCTTTTTATGGAAATTTTATATTTCTTATTTAGTCGGTTCAATAGTCCATTAATCTGGTGGTGGAAATTTTTGTTTTAAGCGTTGGAATTTATATTTTGCTAAAAGTATATAATCGTGACATATTCACACGTTCTAGACACGTATAAAAATAAACGACGATTAAATTGTACCTATTTGTATCGAAGAAATTAGAATAATAGATATTTAGAAAAATACATCAGTTTTTAATTAGTTGGTTCAGAAGTCCATTAATATGCTGGTGAAAATTTTTATTTTAAACTTTGGAATTGATATTTTGTTAAAAGTAGATAATCGTGACACATTCACACATTCTAGAACACGTATAAAAATAAGTACACTCAAGAAAATTGAGTTTAACACTAAAAAAAAAATATATAATGCCTCAGAAGCAGACCTTTAATCGTATATGATACAAAAAATCACAGAAAATACTCAAAAATGCACCCTTAATAATTTATAAAATTTAGATAAGAAATTACGAATCNACATTCGCACATTCTAGAACACGTATAAAAATAAGTACACTCAAGAAAATTGAGTTTAACAGTAAAAGAAAAATATATAATGCCTCAGAAACAGACCTTTAATCGTATATGATACAAAAAATCACAGAAAATACTCAAAAATGCACCCTTAATAATTTATAAAATTTAGATAAGAAATTACGAACCTGTCCTTTAACCTCTTTGGTAGCTTTAGTGTCAATGCAGTTTAAAATAAAAAAATTATATAAATAAAGAAACACGGTTGGGTCACATAGACCCACTTCAATTCAGAAATTCAAAAATTTAGAAATTTAGAAATTCAGAAATTCAGAAATTCAGGAATTCAATTTAAATTTGTCTCTAACAGAAAACTGCACCAACATTTTCCAATTACCTAATATTAAATTTTATTACTGTATTGCTACATATTGATACCACAATTCACCTATAGGAATTATTAAAAAAATTTTGCAATCAAAGTAAGATACTGTAATCAATCGTAGTTCTTTTCCCTTATAAACAAAACTCGCTCCACAGAGGGTTAAAACCTTGATCCGTAAATCAAAACTGAACATTTAATTCACACTTTTCCCACGAGTACTTTTCATTTGCGGGGCCATTTTAACCGTCGGATTTAATACGCTTTCCAATCAGCGGAACGTTTGCCGATGAAACGATTCATCGATAGAGAAAGATAGATAACGCCGCTATGAGAAAACTGTATTGGCTCTTCCGATCGTTCGTTGAAAAGGAGAGATTAAGCACGAAGTGCTTCGGTTATTGACAGGCTCGGCGAAAGGGGGATTTCGATAGTCATTGTTTAATCATTCGTCGGTAAGAATTTCGTTTTCTCCCCGCCGCGATGAAATACCACGTCACGGACAGTGATTCACGTTTTGGTCCCGTATAAACGATTTTCCAGCCGATGGCACGTAGAAAGTAGCCCCGAAAAATTACCCTTAATTCGTCGGTAACGAGCGCTCGATTCGGGTCACTGAAAATTACTTCGACCCTGTCCCGTCTCTGGAAATACGAAATTTTTCCCTCGTTTTTTCGCCCGTGCTCGCGTGTTATACCTCCCTTTCGTTCCAAACCTCTGTTGTAAAAAAAATGGGAGGGTTAAAAAAAAAAAAAGGAGCAACTAACGAAACGAGGTGAAAACGACGAGCGAAAACGAAGTCACTCCAACGATTCACGACGACTTTAGGTGTTTCCACAAAGCCGCGGGTCTAAACCGAGCCAGAGCCATTTTAATTGGCGCCGTGGTTGGATTAGGCAGTTGGACAGATTTAGGGTAGTTTAGGTGGAGTTGACTCTGGGAGGGTTTGGGGGTTTTAATGGATAGCAATGATGAGGTGATACATGTGTCGTGGGTATTGTTGGTAATTGATGCTGAGTATTGTTTTAATTGTTGTTGCTGCCGAGGTCTTTGGGTAGCCAGCTCGTTGAAGTTGTTAGGGTTGGGCTGAGGTACTCTGTGTTGTATTTCTTTTTTTTCTTTTTTTTTTGTGAGTTAGAGTCGGACCTTTTAGAGCGATTGTGGGATTACACAATATTTTTGGTTGATTATAAGGTGTGGTTGAAGTTGTTGCTCTTTTAAATTTGGAGTTGGATTTTTTAGAGCGATTATGGAACAATACTATATTTTGCATTTTTAAATATTTATAATTTTACCTATGTTTATGTCGGTATTATTATTGGGATTTTTAAGTTTTGATTGAAGGTTGGTTGAAGTTGTTACTCTTTTGTATTTAGAGTTAAACTTTTTAGAGCGATTGTGAGATAATACCATATTTTTGCATTTTAAAATGATTATATCTTTATCTATGTTTATGTCGGTATTATTATTGGAATTTTTAAGTTTTGATTGAAGTTTGATAGAAGTTACTCTCTTCAATTTAGAATTGGACTTTTTAGAACGTTTATAAAATAATATTATATGTTTGCTCCTTTAAATATTTTTACTTGTATCTATACTATTATANGATTCACGACGACTTTAGGTGTTTCCACAAAGCCGCGGGTCTAAACCGAGCCAGAGCCATTTTAATTGGCGCCGTGGTTGGATTAGGCAGTTGGACAGATTTAGGGTAGTTTAGGTGGAGTTGACTCTGGGAGGGTTTGGGGGTTTTAATGGATAGCAATGATGAGGTGATACATGTGTCGTGGGTATTGTTGGTAATTGATGCTGAGTATTGTTTTAATTGTTGTTGCTGCCGAGGTCTTTGGGTAGCCAGCTCGTTGAAGTTGTTAGGGTTGGGCTGAGGTACTCTGTGTTGTATTTCTTTTTTTTCTTTTTTTTTTGTGAGTTAGAGTCGGACCTTTTAGAGCGATTGTGGGATTACACAATATTTTTGGTTGATTATAAGGTGTGGTTGAAGTTGTTGCTCTTTTAAATTTGGAGTTGGATTTTTTAGAGCGATTATGGAACAATACTATATTTTGCATTTTTAAATATTTATAATTTTACCTATGTTTATGTCGGTATTATTATTGGGATTTTTAAGTTTTGATTGAAGGTTGGTTGAAGTTGTTACTCTTTTGTATTTAGAGTTAAACTTTTTAGAGCGATTGTGAGATAATACCATATTTTTGCATTTTAAAATGATTATATCTTTATCTATGTTTATGTCGGTATTATTATTGGAATTTTTAAGTTTTGATTGAAGTTTGATAGAAGTTACTCTCTTAAATTTAGAATTGGACTTTTTAGAACGTTTATAAAATAATATTATATGTTTGCTCCTTTAAATATTTTTACTTGTATCTATACTATTATATAATAGTATTTATACTATTATTGAAGTTGTTAGGTTTTTAATTAGATTTCCTTTTTTTTTGGTCCTTCTTCCTTTTTTGAGATGGACTTTTTAGAGCTTTTATAGAACAATACTCTATACTTGCTTTTCCAAATATTTTTACGTACGTCTGTATTTATATCTATATTCTTATTAAAGTTATAAAACTTCTACATATTGCTATAATTTTCTTTTGTAATTAAAAATTGAATAGCAATGATAAAGTGATAAATGTGTCGTAGGCATTATTCATAATTGATGCTAAATTAAATTAAGTTCATTTAAACTCGGACAATCCCTTTTCCCTCGAAAAATTTAATGATTAGTACCTACAATTAAAAAGAAAAAAAGAAACAAAAAAGAGGTACCAATAATATCGCTACCACCAAAAATAACATCACGACAATCCGAAAAGAAAGAAAAAAGCCCCAAAACCAAGAATCAAAGAACAGAAAGAAGTAATCTCGAACAAAGGGCAGCAAACGACCGCGCGAGAGCAGCCAGTCAGGGGGGGAAAAAAAAAGAAACTTTCGATGGTGGTCGTGCGCGCCTAGGTGAACGACCGTGCCGCACGAGAGCTGAAGAAGCCGCGATTCGAATCGTTGTTGCACACTTCGCGGCCCCTTACGTGTACGCGAACAGACGACCGCAGACACACGACGTGTTCCGTCTGACCACTCGTGAATCCCTCCCGGGAATCCACTTTAACTTTTTAACGAGGATTTGAAGAAGGACGTGGGCGGTGGCTCTGAGCGGAAACGGTGAACCGGAGACGACGACAGGAGAGAACCGTGGCGGTTTCCTCTGTTCCTCTTGTCAAGAAAAACGTCTCTAACCGTTGGCTAGTTTAAAACTATAATAAACACACTGCTAAAATGGAAATATATTTTATTCAAATTATTAGTTCCTAATTTTTAGATCAACCCGAGAAACTGTAATCGTGCACAATTTTTTTTTCTCTCGCAAGCAACCAAAATTCCAATTATAGAAAGTTACCGAAAGATAACCTTAGGTAGCTTGCAACCACTAATAATTTTAAATGCTTATAAAATTCTCTCCGAATTCCTGACGAACAGTAAGCTGACAGAAATATTTTTCTCTGATTTTACAAAGTCTCTTCTGAACCACAAAAGTATTACGTCTTTCAAATTAATAAATCAAAGGACAGAATTTACGCAGATACAGATTGAAGATCGCGGTACAAAAATGGGATATGTATACATTTTTAAATCCCTGGAAAATTGAATAAAGCAATTGTCAATGTTTAAAATATACAAAACTTGAAGCGTAATTTTGCTAAAAAGTAGACTCGCCCGGTTTCTGCGCCAAAGTCTTCAATTTTCGGACTACAGAAAGGTTACGTTCTTCACCGAGTATCAACGGTAACACCGATACCTCGAAGTCTGCTTCAAGGTCTCAATTTCCTTCCTCTTACAAGGTCTGTCGTGCACAGGGCTTTCTGTTTCTCTCTCAGAGAAGACCCATTACCGCACCGGTACAGGAGGACAGGAAGAATTTCGCTTGACGAACACGAAACGGCCGGAGACAACTCGGTAAACCGAAGTTCCAGTCGGAATACCAAGAGTCAACAGTCGTCCAATATATATTCGAACCGGTGAACTCGCACGGTCTGGCGTTAGGACTCGGTAAATAAACTCTGGTAAATAAAGCAGCCTCTAGTTGCCGGCCTCGCGAGCTGGAGAAGTGCTCCTTCTCGTTGCGCGAGTGCCCAACACCGCACAGTCTGCTGCACCCTCTACTCGGCCACCCCCGCAAGATTTTATGGGGATCCCGTTAATTGTATGGGTGGCGAGAGGAGGCAATCTTCTTCACCCTTGCCTACTTTTCGCTACTCTGTGACCGTGGATGTTGTTTCTAATCGTTCATTTTGTTACCTCGTGACGTCTCTTTGCGATATCTAGATTCTGAGTTGCAATGTGATGTCTAGGTTCAGAATTGTAAGTTGATGTTTCGATTCTGAGTTGTAATGTGATACCTAGTTTCTGAGTTCTAATGTGTAGTCTACTTTCTGACTTGTAATGTAATCTCTCGTTTCTGAGTTGTAATGTGAAGTTTAGTTTCTGAGTTGTAATATGATATGTAGTTTCCGAGTTCTAATGTGTAGTCTACTTTCTGACTTGTAATGTGATGATTACTTTCTGAATTCTAATGTGATATCTAGATTCTGAGTTGTAATATGATATGTTGTTTCGGAGTTCTAATGTGTAGCCCACTTTCTGATTTGTAATCTGATGATTACTTTCTGAGTTGTAATATGATGTCTAGTTTCTGAGTTGTAATATCATGTCTAGTTTCTGAGTTGTAATGTAATTACTCGTTTCTGAGTTGTAATATGACATTTAGTTTCTGAGTTTTAATGTAAAGTTCAGTTTCTGAGTTGTAATATCATGTCTAGTTTCTGAGTTGTAATGTAATTTCTCGTTTCTGAGTTGTAATGTGACATTTAGTTTCTGAGTTTTAATGTGAAGTTCAGTTTCTGAGTTGTAATATCATATCTAGTTTCTGAATTGTAATGTGTAGTCTAGTTTTTGAGTTGTAATATCATATCTAGTTTCTGAGTTGTAATGTGATGTCTAGTTTCTGAGCTGCAATATTGTTTTCTGTGTCCTGATGTATAATTGTGGGAATGGAATGGTGAGCCTGGAATGAATGCTTAATCTACAGCGATAGAGGTGCGAAAGAAGAGTGTTCGGAACAGCACCACAAATATGATAACGAAGAGTACTTAGGATCGAGGAACAGAAGTGCGAAAGTTATACGACTTCTTTTATTCGGACATTAGATCCTAAAATAACCCTTGTGTTTCGATCTGCTTAGAACAAATAGGAAACAGAAACGATACGAATCGATCGAAAATAAAGAGATGTAAACGCTGATGGAAAAAGAAAATGATGGTGAAAGAAGCTTGGAAAAAACCGAAGGAATCGGAAAAGACACTAAAAGAAAAGAAGAATTGTGGAAATGACCAGACTGAGAAGTCTGCTATGATTTTTATATCCCACGATGACTAACCTCTCGACTACCAGAACGGCATACCTGGTCGTTCGCTATTTTCACCCGTTCAAGATATGAAACATAAAATACCAGAAATTTGGTCAACCGTCCAAATGCGTCAACGTTGTTCTATCCGAAACCCAACCCTGGAAATTCTCAGCACACCCAGCCACGTATCGTTTCGACTTGCGTGTCAGACGGTCTAAACTGATCACGGGAGGGGCCAATATCGTTCGTTCCGCGGCCTTTCCTCGAGAAATCGGCCGGTGAAACCGGCGCTGGGTTTTACGACCCGTCGTTCGACGTGTTCGTCGAAAGCTCAGGGGCCGATCCCGGTGATTGAAATTCGCGGAAAGTCGAGCGTTCCACGAAGCTCGATGTCCCTTGCGATGCCAGAATTGCCGGACATTTGTTGCAGCCTGCAATTGCCTCCTCTTTTTCCGACGTTCCACGAGAATACCGCCTGGTGAAACGTGCGCTTGAATGGGACACGCCGTGGTTCTGGAATCTGCGATGAATCGTCCGCTTTTTGAAGCGGGTAAGATCGATTCGTGGGATCGAAGAAAATAGTCCGAAGAAATAGATAGGTGACTCGATGAGTACTGTTTAGAGTGATCGTTCCATCGATCAATTTTAGAGTTTTTTCTTTCTTTCTTTTTTTTGTGTAAGAGTAAGAGAAAGAGAAAGGGAGAGAAAACGGAAGGATTAGTCAATAACACTTTTCGGATGATTTCAGGAATGACCAAACACTGTCACGTAAGACTACTTGGTTTATTAAAAAATTACTAAAAGTTCAATATTACTATCAATACACTGCTCTGCCTTGCTACTCTCTTCCCTCGCGACACTCGTACAATAATCCTCGCGCCCCGAACATTCACGCGCTTAACCCTTTCGGTACGAGCGCTCTGTCCGCCGTGACACTCCCGCTGTACGAGGCGCCGCTCCGAAAATGTACACATAGCGCGTGGTCAGTCCTTTTTTGTATGAAGATTTTTCTAGGCGTTAAATAAGAACTCTGTTTAATAAAACAATGTTTCTTCTAATAAGCGTCGTTTATAGTTTTATTATTAAAAGATATTTATATAAAATTCTATTAATTATATAAGTAACACCAGGTCATCAGATGGATGCCGGATATATCCGGCGCTCGTACACACGAAAATGCATACGCACAGTGTGGTTGGTCCTCTTTTGTACGAACATTTTTCTAAGCGTTAAGTAAGAACTGTGCTTAATAAAACAAAAATAAAAATAAAATGTTTCTTCTAACAAGTGTCGTTTATAGTTTTATTATTAAAAGATATTTATGTAAGAGTCGCCACTACCTGCGACGGGACGGCGCCAGTAGATGGGCCTCTCGAGTGGTGGTGTGAATGTATTTATGGTTGCGAGTGAGACTGATCCGGGTATGTTTGGAAAAGTGTGACCGTGGACGAATCTTGGGTGGTCGAAAGAATGTTAGCGAAGAGTGTCTCGGTTATGTCTAGCGTGTGTTTGAAACCGAGAAACTGGGCCGTGGGAATGAAGTCTACGTGACCGCGTGATTGGAAGGGATGGATGCGAAGATTTTGAGCGCGAGTGAAAAAGGAATGTATGTGGAAAAAAGATAGAACGATTGAGGGATGTGCATTTAAGCGAGTGAATGTTCGGGCCGCGAGAGATTGTGTGGCAAGAGGGCAGTAAGGAAAGAGAGCAGCGAGGAGAGACAGAGTGATTAAAAGTATTGTTTTAGTATTGTTAAAACTTCAGTAATTATTATATTATTACTGTTATTTAATAAAACCAAATAATTCCCACGCGCCACAGAGCTCGATTATTCTGACAAAGACTTCAGAAAGTGTCAGTGACTTCCGTGTTCTTCCGTATCTTCCGTTCTTCCGTTTCTTCCGCTTTATTTCCGTCTCTCACTCTCTCTTTTCCTCCTTTACATTTATATAAAATTCTATTAATTATATAAGTAACACCAGGTCATCAGATGAATGCCGGATATATCCGGCGCTCGTACCGAAAGGGTTAAGTATCCATCCCTCAATCGCTCAATCTTTTTTCCACACACATTCCTTTTCACTCGCATTCAAAATCTTCGCATCCATTCCTTCCAATCGCGCAGTCACATACACTTCGTTCTCACGGCCCAGTTTCTCAGTCCCAAACATATCCTAGACATAACCTCTTCGCTAAAACTCTTTCGATCACCCAAGACTTTCGTCCACGATCACAATTTTCCAAACATACCCGCTTCAGTCTCGCAACCATAAATCTATTCGCACCACCACTCAATAGGCCCATCCACTGGCGCCTTCCCGTCGCAGGTATTGGCGACTCTTGCATTTGGTTCTTACGTTGGATATCCTCGTCGCTACACTTTTATGTCAGACTCCGACGTTTAGTATATTTTTAACAGTAACGAGTGTTATTTTATTTGCTGACTTTTTACAGGGAATCTTACAATTTCGGGGGCTCTGGGATTGATTTTCTGGATTGGAATAATTCTTCGATGTTCTCGAGNGGGGCTCTGGGATTGATTTTCTGGATTGGAATAATTCTTCGATGTTCTCGAGGTCTTAGACGTTAATTTCTTTTTGTAAATGTTGTCGTGTTCTGTATGAAGGTTCCGAGGTCTGATTTTAGAAGTGGTAGGAGTAGGAGACGGTCAAAATAGGAATTTTTTGATGTCAGAAGGGATTGATGAGTAGGAAGTTGAAGCGTGTGACTTGGGGTTGATGAATATCGGATTTAAGGGTTGTGTATGTAATTGTGAATACGATGAAAAGGAAATTTTGGAGTTATTTATTTTATACTAGGTGGCAAACATAAAAATATTTAACTAGTTTAGAACGGTATCCAACACTTAGAAGTGTTGGAGTCGACGCACGTTGGTTTTAATAAAATTTTGATACGATATGGATCTGGATAAAATATTAGTCTCGTATTTTTTTTTATATCGATCATCGTTCATTTCGAAGGGATGATATCAGCCCTGAGAGTTCGGTGAAAAGTTTCGAAACGGATTAATATTTTTAAAAACTTTTTACACGGTTGGATTTTCCATTAAAAAATCGACAAACCGTACATTTAAACTTTATTTCTATCTCCAATAGTATTCGACATATACCATCGAATAGGTTTTTCACCGCGTACTTTGAGAGCTGATATCACCGCTTCAAAGTGAACGATGGCCGATATAAAAAAATACGCGTGTAATATTTTTTCGAATTCTGTATCGTATAAAAGTTTCATCAAAATCGGTGTGTATCAACTCCGGAATATTTCTTGTCGGTGTTGCGATTGGTAGCCGTGTGTAATGTTAAGCCACCTACATAAAAATATTTCTTATTTAGTAAATTAATTTGAAAATAATTATTAGGAAGTGTTTAATCATTCAATTATTAATTATTTAAAGAAAAATTTATCAATCTAGAATTATCAGTATTTTATATCACGTCCTTTCGCTATCCTTACAGCGGTAGGTTTTCTTTTCTAAGATACTAAATTTTCTTTTTAAACTTTTCTTCCTTTCCTGACTCGTTTTAAATAAGAACTCCGACTATTCCAGATTTAAAAAAGAAATTCTTTATTCTAATCTGAAATTTAGTAATCATTTATATCACGTCCTTTCGCTATTCTCACAGCGATAGTTTTCTTTTTAAACTTTTCTTCCTTTCCTGACTCGTTCTAAATAAGAGCTCCAATTATTCCAGATTTAAAAAAGAAATTCTTTATTCTATTCTGAAATTCAGTAATCAATTATATCACGTCCTTTAGTTATCCTCACAGCTATAGTTTTTTTTTTAAGACTCCAAATTTTCTTTTTAAACTTCTCTACCTTCCGTGACTCGTTCTAAACAAGAGCTCCGATTATTCCACATTTAACACTAAAACTACCAATGACCGACTTGTAATTTCTCATAAAGATTCTATAAATTTACAACGATTCAATTAGCCGAATTTTTCGTGTTTCTCTGTGAAAAATCCAGATGAAGATTTATTCTCCGTACTTTTTGTATTTTTTAGAATACCTATCATTTTTATTTCTTTGCATACAAATAAATTTGTTTTAATCGTCAATAGGTCTAGTATTAAAAAATAAATTCTATATTCAAACCTAAAATTTACTAACCAACGATCACTGGACGATCCCACTATTAATTAACAAAAATAATCGTAACAAAGCCCAACCACTACTACTTCCACAGAATTACATTTTACCCCGATATTACAGTTCCCAACGAAACTTTATAAATTTATACCAACGAGAAGTCGAAGAAAGAAACCGATATCCTCTGATGAATATTTCACCGTCAAGAAAATACCAGATTACCGAAAAGAAAAAAAGAAGCAGTGTGTATTCTGTTTGACTCCCTTTATGGTAGATTTTACGAGGATTCCGCTAATGTCGTTCACGAGGCAGTATCCTTTCGACCGTCCTTGGAAGAACCTCTTCAGCGCTGGATATTCCTTCGCGATGTCTAGCCGGTGTACTTGAACGGTGAAGAAGTACTTTCTACCACGTTCTCGGATCGGATTTATGACGGATAACAAGACTTACAGCCGTGGAAAATATTTATAACGCGCATTTTATGGATGACGCTTGTTGTTTTTCCTCCGTACCTCATATTTTTCTCCTTTTAATGGGTCCGTCGTTCGTTTCTCGATATCAAACATTGTACGTGATACTTGGGACGAACGTCGCGGTTTTTAACTCTGTGTAACGTTACGCGACTCGGAGATTATATATCCTTATGTCTGTATTTTATTTTTATTTTATCATCGCTGGATTGGCTTATGTTTATGAAAGTAAACCGTGTTGGAGTGTCTTACACGTTGTCAATTACGACGATAGTTTATTTATCCGTGAGCTTAAACGCGTGAATGTAATTTTGTAAAAAAGATTGGAGGAGAGGTATTGGAAAGTAACTTATTGGTTAAATATGCTGTAAATATGCGGTATGCAAAAAAGTACGTAAAATAAAAAAAGAGAATTTAAAATCTTGCGATGACAAATTTCTGTCTAGAATCCATTTCTTATTCTGTTCCGTATAAAAATATTAATTTGCATAAACATCTGCGGTCTGTTCATAGGATTGATTCTTAAGTTTCAAATTAAGATAACAAAATTGTGATCGGATATAATTTTTGATGCCAGAAACGAACGAAATTCAGATTGTAGTTTTTAATATTCTTGTTCGTTGAAATGCTTTCGCTGTATGATCGAAGTCGGTGGAAACTTCTGCGCTGTGCTTGCATAGATTAATTATTTAATGATCTGTTGGTTTATTGCGCGGATTTATTATACAGGGTTTTTATTATTTCAGTTAGCATAGATTATTACACATTACGGACGGGTGACGAGATTTCTCGTATTTTATGTTTCATATCTTGAAAAGGTAAAAATAATAAACGACACATAAATTATTTTTAAAAATGATCTTAACTCAAACTTTAGGTTATTTTTAAAAATGATCTTAACTCAAACTTTAAACTATTATCTATATTTAAAATACGAAATTGTTCTTAAAAGAATTTATTTTTAGAAAAATCAGGTATCGTCGTCAATGTGTTAATTATAATTTTCACTTTCAATGAAATTGAAATTCACTTTTCAATGCGAAAAATATCGTAAATTTAATTTAAACTTCCTTACTTTTATACGATGAATTTGAACAATGATTTCGGACGTGAGAAATGACACAGATTCCGTTCTTGATGGTTCAACGTGACGGAACCATTTGAGTAAATTAAAAAGCACAGCTGAAAATGTAACCTGTGAAACAGATTTTCTTGTTAACCGTTCGTCGTCCGATTTATCGCCGAACCTTACTCGAGAAAGATGATTCCGTATCAATAAAACTAAATGGAGGATCCATGGACAACGCCTACACAAAGGGATCAAACTTGATAACACGAGTCATCTGCGCTGAAGACAGAAAGTCGAACGCACGCCCCATTGTCATGGAAATTTTTAGTTTGATTTGATGGGAATGTAAAAGCTGACACTGTGCCCCGGTCTTTAGTTTCCTTTTCCCGTTGTAATGCTAATACCTGGGTCGATGAAACGTGATGGAAGGACTTCACAGTTTCGACGTTGATGTCTACCGTATTTTTTGTAATTTCAAGGCTTCGAGTTCAAAATTGTAAAAATTTTGCTTGCTTTTGTTTAATAACAGTAATATTTAAAATAAAAATAGGAATTAAAAATTTTAACTTATTTTTCGCGTCTATGGTATTTTTCGTAACTTCAAGGAATTTTCAAGGCTTCTCGTTCAAAATTCTAAAAATTTTGACTACTTCTCTTTAATAATAGAAATATTAAAAAAAAAATAAAAATAGGAATTAAAAATTTAATGTTATTTTTCACGTCTATCATATTTTTCGTAATCTCAAGGAATTTTCAAGGTTTCTCGTGTATCCAATTTTGCAGCATTAAATTTTCCATAAATGCGTAAAAATCCGCGTTCTAATTAAATATTAAATTTAAATTTGTTGTCCCAAAAGTTTCTTTCGTTTTATCAATAAGCAATGGATACACAATATTTTATGTTTTACGATATATTATTATTTTATACAGCATTCATTTTTCGCTATATTTTCCCTCCGTCTCTCGTTTAACAAATAAGGCTGAATATTTATTTAAACATTGCTAAACGAAACCACTGCGTGAAGATAACAGAAAGAACTTTCGGGACAACCTAATACAACGAACTACGAACTAATCACGATATAACTGCAATCCATGCAACAATAAACAAATAAAATAAATGAATACAAAAATGAAAGAATTGCAAGTTCGAAGCGATAAAAATCCCAAAGAGCTATAAGATGTTTATACAACTTCGGCGACATTGGGCCAAGCAAAGAACGTTCGTAAGACGCATCGGCGAAGAGGAAGACTTCATCCTTCACCCGGACGATCCTTTTTTGTCGCTCGAGTTCAAGGGTCCGAAGGAAAGGACCTTGCACGAGCTTATAACGACGGCAGCGAGAGTTAATTCAATTCGAGGTCACAATGGCCAATCAGGGACGAAGCGCCGAATTATCCGTGGCTTGTCGGACTCGTCACAGCGTGTCCTGGAGCCACAGATCCGTCCAGAGAACGGGATTATCTCCTGTGATCCTTTGACGCGCCGCCAACGACGAATCGAAGAATTTGCGTGGCAATCTGCCAGTCATCGGACGAGACTTCGATCCAATCGCTTTCAGATTAGTTTTCTATCACCGACTATTTAGCAGCCGATCGGAGATCTCGTCGATCGAGGATTATATTCGTGTCTTGGCTTTCTTTATTCGAACGTTGGTGCTCGTTTGCCGAATTGAAGAGCGTTTGAAGGATAAAAATGGATGGGAAAGTTTTTGAGGAAATTATCGAGGAACGGTTTCTTCTCTTGAAGAATGGATTTGTTTGTTTCTTTATTCCGTTAGGGGAACGCGAATTTTTTGGGCGAGTTAGTGGGGAAAAGTTGGTTTCAACGAATGGTTTAATATGAGGAAGAGAGGAAATTAGGGAGAGTTGAATGTTTTTTATTGTGTATTGGAAATTGTTGTGTAGGGTGGTTCGGAGAATGAAGATCT
Organism: Ctenoplectra terminalis; assembly: GCA_019453375.1. Classification (NCBI taxonomy): domain Eukaryota; kingdom Metazoa; phylum Arthropoda; class Insecta; order Hymenoptera; family Apidae; genus Ctenoplectra; species Ctenoplectra terminalis. The sequence continues at coordinate 40,240 of SMSQ01018265.1, forward strand.
CGAAGTGTTTTCTAGGATTCATGGGATTCAAATTTCTTTTCGGTAGAGTGGAAAAAGAAAGGAGGTTTAATTAAATTTTGGGACAGCAGTTTAGGAGAATGAGGGAAATTAATTGTAGATCTTATTTTTACGAATAGTATTTTATTATCAGAAACAAAAATACATTAAAAAATATATTCCTAATAATATAAACCTGCTACGTTCCTTTAGCAAATTTTAACAATATTTTACTAAAGAAAATATACTTTTAAACATATCCTAAAAAAATGGAAATCATTCTCTGAATATTCCATTAATTAAATTATATAAACTTCAGTTCTTTTACCAAAATTCAATAATATTTTGCTAAACAAAATATGCTTTCAAAAATATTCTAAAAAATGAGAATCCGTTTCTGAATATTCCATTAATTAAATTATATAAACTTCAGTTCTTTTATCAAAATTCAATAATATTTTACTAAACAAAATATGCTTTTAAAAATATTCTAAAAAATAAGAATCCTTCTCTGAATATTCCATTATATTAAATTATAGGAAATTTAAACACTATTTTACTAAACAAAATATCCTTTTAAAAATATTCTAAAAAA
>SMSQ01018267.1:10160-27263 GCA_019453375.1 Ctenoplectra terminalis
AAAAAAAAAAAAAAAAAAAAAAAAAAAAAAAAAAAAAAAAAAAAAAAATAAAGTAGTAACTAAGAATTTTGGAAACTTTATTCTTACACAAAAAAGGGTCTATAGTTTCTCAATATCGTGAACAAACATTGTAAACATTGTACAAAGAAAAACACTACTTGTTTCTGCGTTAAAACCGTATTGGCATTTTTCAGTTTTGAATTCTTCTCGTTATCAGTCTACCAACATTTTCGCTCGACTGATTTTCGTTTCAACGTACATCATTTAACATCGCCATTCTCATTACATGGTCGGTCGTTACCGACTATAAAAATTAGGAAGGTTAGCAGCAATTTGGATTCTTAATTAAAATAAAGATTTCGCATCGTTTTCAACGTAAGTCAAGCATTCTTTTTTTTTTTGTAAGCGTTATGAGAAAACTTCTGCTGCAACATTATTTCAAAATGTTGTTCTTTTTAGCAATATGTGCCGCATAGTGTGCTTACTAGATATTTAGAACAGACGTTTTTATGGAAATGTGTGAATTATAATTTTGCCGATCTCGTAGACTCTGTAGATTCTGAGATCCTGTTGCCAGGCTTGAACAGGTGAATACACTTACCGAGCTCTTATTTATGCGGGACGTTAACTTCTTCCGTTTTGAACTGCTTAGAGGATCCGGAAGATAAGCTAATAGACATTATTCAAGGTGTTCTCTGCCAACGCAGCTGTAGCATGCTCTTTTTACTTTTTCAAGCGGCATGGAAGACTTTTGATTAAGAGCGTTGTGAGATATATTAAAGGACTTAAAAGAAAACCTTACTTTACCAATAAGAGAAATTTTATTATAGCAAAAATGCTGTTTTGTATATTTTATTTTTGCCCGTAAAAAACTTAATTATTTCAATTTTCTTAACGGTAACTTTGAACTTTTGAATAAATCCAAGTTTTGTTCAAATTTCTGAAATATATTTGCGTTCTTTAATTTTTTGTAACTTTCTATTCATTTATTTTCAATTTATCTTTACGACCAAGCTGATATTATTCTTTTTTTCCTAACAATATTTAAGATTTATATCCAGCAGTTATTTTCTGTTAACAAATTAAAGATCTATATTATCACAGACCTGAAAATAATTGTTGTCTATTTAAATTTTGTACTTTATTCTTAGTTTGTTGTTTCACTTTACAATGTAATAAGGCTAATCTTATGTTGCAATAATATATTCAAAAAGTCATAAAAAGCAGTTATTTGTATTCGAAAAAACAATAGATCTGTTTTGTTTGTTTAATCTGTCAAAATTTCACGAAAAAAATATTTTACCGTTTCAGTATAAATTACCTCATTATTTCACAAAATAATATTATATCTGTAGCTAAAACTCCATCATATTATATAGTATACAATGCAGGTTTGAGACTGAATAATAGAAAATCTTCCAATATTAAAGGAAAATTACCACTCAAAATACATCAACAATTCCTCACTATAAATTAAAATAGTTTTAACTGGAAAATCATTGTCTCTCGAAATAAAACTTATCCGATCATTAAAAATATCTTTAACGTAACATAAAACTTAAAATTAAATAAAGGAAGTTTTAAAATTTCCAAAGCCGTTAGCTTTGGAAAAGCATTCACAGCTTATGATTATGGCTCTTTATTAATAACTCACACGATGGTGAAAGATAGTGAAAAGTGATGCGATTTCTGTGGCCATTACTGTATGAGTGAAAACTGTATTTCTTAAAAAGATAGAGTGTAATTCAACTCAAATAAAAAGCTGAGAATATAATTTAAAAAAATCTTATTATAAAAAACAAACTAATCGTTATAAAGTAAATATTATTGTATAATGAAACCATTTCGTTGGAACTAAATTTTGAAATTAAACTGACTTGTTAATTAATAATGTTAACAAAGATTATAGCGGATGAAAGAAAGAAAAAGATAGGAAAGGCGTTTCGTCCGGGGCCTGCTAATGGACTCGTCCGGTAAGACATCCTAGCAGGCCCGTGCAGTTAGTAGAGGGATCGGTATAAGTACCAACGTACTGTTCTCGAGGACTTGCGGAAAAGTCGGTGTTGTAGATCCCTCTGGTGGCGGAGTGTAGGCACAAAGATATATTAACACATAAAATTATAAATAGAATAGCAGTAAATTTTATTTCAAATTTTATGTAAACTAGTTGTTATTGTTATTGCAGTAATTATTTTTATTAAATATTAAATAGCAGATATTTTCTAAGAGATTCAAATAATGGTTTCCTCCTGTTTCATTTAAAATGATCTTTCATTAATCTGTATATAATCTTCAGCAGATAACTTAAATAGGTATTAGTAGATTTAAATCATAATAATTTCATTTTAAGTGTTCAAGATATACTTTTTATAGATTTGTAGTAATTTTAGGAATATCTGTATATTGTATATCTGTTCATAAATGTAAATGAAAATTTTAAATATGAATTAAATTTATATCGGAGTTAACCCTTTTTGATTCACACTCGGGATATTCTTAGTAAGGTAATTTTATTTTATGAAAATTTTACTAATATCGATTTAATTTTATCAAAACATCTTGTATTAATAACTTTTGCTGTTACTAGAGTTCTGTATATTTAAAAAAATAAATATAATTTTAACAGTTTACGATTACTCTCAGCTTGCCACTTGAAATTTATGAACCTCTAAAACTGATAAATTTTATGAAGTTAGAATAGAATATATGTAAACAGAAACAACACTCTATTATTTGATTTGATTAATAAGAATTCAGTATTTTAAAAATATAATCGCTTCAGGTAAAAAGTAGTTACAGGTAAGACTCGCTAAATGTTCGAAAGGATCTACACGCTAAGTGTTCGCGGGTTATCCCCACCACTGGGTGGTTCCTCCTGAAGCAAGCATGGGAAAAATATGACACTGCAAGGCTTCTTTTGAAAATCTCTATCGTATTGGTATCGGTGAGATAACACTAATGCAGCGATCAAACTTTTTTATTTTTCATTTCTTTTTTATGACAATTTCTTTAATAAAACATATCGATGAGTTTTTTCTGATTAAAATGAGACCAAACTCGAAATTATTATGATATTTTTTATTAACCCGAATAATCTTGAAATAATTTACTTTCTGTGAATGCATAGAAAGAAACAGCGAGGAAAGAGGAACATCTGCAAGCCTAATCATCATAACCAATTGTCATAACAATATCGTGTTTGGTCTTATTTTAATCAGCAAGATTTCACCGATATGTTAGTGAAATTTTTATTAAAAAAAAATAAAAAAAATAAAAAATAAAAAATAAAAAAGTTTGTTCGATGCATCAGTATTGCCTCACCGATATGTAAGCATTTAATCTTTAGTCCCTCTTTCTTCTTTATCAAACTGTCTTTTTCTACGTTCGTCGACGTCGGCGAGATACAAACGGTTTGCAGAAGCGAGTCTCCTGTCCGCTAAATGTTCCTCGCCGGTCCCAAATTCTAAACACTTATCGAATCTTTACTGTACTACCGTTTTTTTTTTTTGTAAAGTAGAAATGCATCAAAAGCGGATTCTGTCTCTTATATGAAACACCTGACTTGTTTTTTTATTTGTTTGTACTAAATTCGAAAATGCTCTTTACTATCATTTTTTATATGGATTCTGACAATGCTAGTTCTTAGCTAACCAATGAAAGAACCTTTGGACATTGAAAAATCAATTTTAGCTTTAACATTAAGAAAGTTATACGATAAAAGGAATTAGGAGTCTGACTTTGGTGCACCTTTTCTATACATATATTAACGATGAAGTATGTACATACGTATATTCAAATTTTTCACACATTATCGCATACACGAATAATGGAGCTAAAATTTTACAGAAACTAACTCTTTCTGTATGGCAATAAATGCTGCGAAAGCTGCTAAAAGAAATGATAAAACAGAAGGAATTGTTGGTAGGTAACTTGACGTAGAACAGCTATTAAAGACACTTCTGTATTCAGTGGCGCGGTTGGAGTAGAAAATTCAAGCGATTCAGAAGTGAACTTTCTACCGGTCGAGTTTATATTGTCGTATTAATATATTACACGGGACACAGCGGCAGAGAATATGCAGTGCGTTCTATTAAATAGTCAAATGTCCCAGAGATTAATTTCACAGACACTACCGGAAGGAAAGTCGGATTTATCTCGTGAGAATTAATCTTTCCCCCTGGACGTCGAAAACGTGCACAAAAAAAGAGATTACCAGCAAATTTCGTTATGCATTAATTAAAAGTGACTACTAATGTTTCTTTGATGAGAATTTATTTTCGGTCAAAATTATTCTTCGATAGTTTCAATGTTTACTAGAGCCACATCGATCGTTTAGTTTTTCTTGTTCTAATAACGGTTAACAAACGATCTGCAATGATTTAAGAAAAACCGGAGAATTATAAAGAGGTTTGTTATACTGGTAGACGTCTGAGACAGAATGTACGCTTTATCTTGGTTCTATATTAGCGCAAAGCACACGATGGATATTCCTGCATCTTTCATCTTGAGTTTTACAATGAATTCAGCGTAATAGACGTTTCCGGTGTAACTTTAAGTCGCCATGCTACCTCACAGAGATAACTGTATAAAATATTACCATTAATATATTTAAAATTTCTAATACTATGTAATATATTTGGTATAGTAATTTATCGAGTTACGTTAAAATATACATACATATACTCTCGCTCGTAAGTCATAAAACACTTCTAAGTTTTGAATAAAGTACTTATTAAAGTAGAAGTTCTCTATAAGAAACAATTGGTGAGTTAACAACAACAATTGGTTAATTTTAGAACTGTAACAATAACCTTTCCTTTATTCTAAATTTGTTCGATATCTGATAACTTATGAATGAGAGTGTACGTTTGTTTACAAAGAAAAAAAAAATTGCTCGCTGAAAAATAGTTCGAGAGATGCAGAGAGTATTAAACAGTATTAAAGAATATTATGCGAAGGTGTTTCATAAATGTACGTTTTAGGATATTTTTAATATTTAACATGCAGAATTAATTAAGAGAAGTTAGGGTTGATTTTGCAATCGAACGGTGAAGCCAGTAAAGCCAGAGGATCAAAAGTTTTAACAACACAGCTGTAAAGTTTGAAACAGTAATTGGTATAAAGGAAAATTGTTGTAAACATTGGTTTAAATTTAGTTTAATGAAATTTATTAAATGAACGGATCAGTTCTTCAGTTCGAAACATACCTACGATATTTTCTGCAATTATTAATATTGCGATATTATACATTAGTTGCTCAATCATATTTTTAGAACCTTGTTTAAATAATTTTATACGTTTATATGAAATTACACAAATAAAGTACTTGAAATACTCGTGTGCTTTTATACTTATATTATTACATTTAATAAGAAATGTTAAAATATACATATTTTCAAAAGGGGATCTAAAATAATTTCAATGCAATGTTTTTAAGTGTTTTAGGAGAAGTTCAAAATTAAGCTTATCAAACTTTTTCAATAAAAAGATAAATTTTATTAAAATTATACGGAAGGTAATTGATATGAATTTTTGAATTCAAATTCTTGTACATGTTTCAATATTAATTAGGTCAAAAGTACTACTAGTATAATAGAACTTTATGGAACGTATTCTGTATATAATTAATTGTTAGTGTTATTATCATAAATACGTGAATAATAGCAGTTAGAAATTGCAACTCTAAAGAATATCGTTACTGAAGTTTATAAATGTTTCTATTTGAAGATATTATTTCTATTGTGAAAAAACGTAATTTTTTCTTGACCTAAATTAAAATTACACTGATATAAAAACAAAAACTGATTTCGTTATAAACTTTAATTCGTGTTTAAACTCAATTACAAGCGAATATATTTGTTTATACCAAATAAAAAGGTTCACCTTTTATTAACAGAAATATATATATTAGGTTGTCCCAAAAGTTTCTTTCGTTTTATTAATAAATAATGGATACATAATATTTTATGTTTTACGATATATTATTATTTTATATAGGATTCATTTTGCGCTATTTTCTCCCTCCATCTCTCGTTTAACAAACAAAGCTGAACGTTTATTTAAACATTGCTAGACGAAAGCATTGCGTGAAGATAACGGAAGGAACTTTCGGGACAACCTAATACATATGACTGTACAACTTTTATTATTAAAACATGTGTTTGCGATGTTATCGACAGTAACCTATATATATTTCATTTCGCATTTCATCTACACTTCATTGAATAAAAATAATACACCTATAAAGGAGTAAATTTAATTTTTATTCGAGGTTGATTCGATTTATCTCATTCAAATGACTCTCACAATGCCTACAATTTACAACAGAAGGTCATTTTATGGCGTTGAATATTCTCGTTATTCATTCCAAACCGAATTAAAATCTTTTGCAGTAAAATTGGCAACATCATATTTTAAAATCGAATAACTAAAAGCATTAACTATTGTTCGAATTTGGATAAAAATTGAATGGCTGATTTGTTCCTAACTTAAATTGTTATATTAAGGAAAGGTTCTGGTTTAGACAATCGAGAAGTATTTTTTGTTCTTGCGTGCTTAATATTAGTTTAATTTAGATAGTTTATGTGTAAGTGCTCCATTGCAATGCCAGACGGAAACACGTCTATTGTTGTTAATTTAAATCTTATTGTTAGGAAGAGAGAGATTAGCGGCGAGTGTGACTGATGAAGGGAAAACGTGCAGTGTAAATTTGAGAGTCGAAAAGAAAACAATGTGGGACAGCGTAAAATTGCGTAGGATTGTGTGGAACCGCAGGGAATCCTGTGATGCTTTAATTTTAAGCCTAGATCATCTTATCTTTAATTAAATACATGTATCGTGTTTTAAATTAAATTCTGACTTTGGTTACAAAAACTTTTCAATCCCACAAAATGTAATTTGCATTTTTTTAGAAAGTTTTAGTTAATTTGGTTTTATTTTGCACCATAAAAATGTAAATAACATTTTTTTAAACTACTCCAAGTATACCGATTTTCTATATGAATTCAAACTTAAAGCAACTCTAGTCATGAATGGAAGTCAATTGTTATCACCAAACATTAGAAATATTTATATCCACTTGATGTGATGTTAATACTCAATTTAATTATTATTTGTCTTATTTGTCTTATTTGTCTATAAATATTATCAATCTCTAAAATGTCAGAAGTTCAATTTGATCGACGCAGTTGTTCGAGAGATATCATTTCTACTAATGTAAGAAACACGATTTGCGAAAATCATATTTAATGTGGTAGATTAATATTTGTCCAAATTCTATAACAAAATTTTTGATTCTTTAGTTAGTAAAATATTTCCACCTTGTATAAAAAATCTGCTTTGGCGAAAAATAAAAAAAGAATTCTGTTAAATTGAACGAATCATTGATGCATGCTTACATTTTAGAAAAAAAATCTTTAATTGCGGTCCTGTAATGATATTTGAAACGTTCATAAATATTAAAAGAAAAGTAGTATCTCTGATTCAATTTCGTTATTACTTTATGGGTTATCTTTAGTATATACATATAATTGTAGTAAATCATATGTAGATAAATTGGTTGAAAGAAATGAAAAAAGAAAAAAAAACGTGATTTTCTTTCTTTGAACAAGGGAAATTTGAATTAATTTCAACAAATATTCTACTATTCAATTATCGTGCTACTTTTGTTTTTTCTTTTTTACAAATATATCGTACATACTTGCAAGAAATAAAAATAAAAAAGAAAATGTTTCGATTTTTTTACCCTTTAAATTAGAACCTTTCCTTAAAAAATGTAATTGTAAGTAGTAATTTAGAACCGTTTAAAAGTTCGGAATTTATCGGGTAATTTGTGTATGCTTCAAATATATTGTATTAAAACTTTTATTGAATACAAGATTTGTTCGCATAGTCGAACTAGCTATTCTCCTGTTTTAGATGGTTTGCAATAGCTTTATTCGGTTCGTTGCAGGAAATGAAATAACCATATATGCAAATTCGGTTTTGAGTTTGTCGATGGAGTGATGCCTACATGTGCTGTTGGAATTTGCATTTAAACAATTGAGGCAGTCAATTGTACAGGACTGTGAAATGTGGAAAATATGTGCCGGACATAAAACGACTAAGAAAAATTGGAGCTGTTTGTCATATTACCAATAAAATCTTAACAAAAGATAAAGTTAAAGTTAAGAAGAACAATATTGTTAAAATCGATTATGCTCTTTGTTATTTGTTCGTTCATGATTTTCTATTGAAATCTGAGAAATCTACATCAACATTTATCAAATATTATTAACATTGATTTCTTTTTAAAATTTGTAATTGAAATATAATTACACGGAACGTAATAATAAACCGTTTGATAAAATTTATTTAGGAAAGTTACATTAATGAAACCTATAACTTTTTGCGAAAGCGCTGATTCTTATTTAACAGTAAATATGTTTATTTAACTATAAATAGGATAGATACATATATTAATTATTAATTATTTGTTTCTTGAAACTGTAACTTTAGTTCAACTATTCATTAATTTAACGTAACGTTAAGTGCACAATATGCCGACTAAAAAGAAATTGTTCGAGTCCTGTTACTTTTTCAAATAACTGTCAGAAACCAAAAGTGCAGAAACGTATACTCATTTTATTCATTAGTGAGTATTGATTAATTAGCTAACTCACTTACATACTCTTTCGTTACATTTTTCTTAGAAAGTAGAACAGTATACTATATGTATAGCACACTCAAGTATTCAGAGTTCAAGGATTATCTTTTCATAAATCTTCTGATTACCAATGCGGTAAAGAAATCTTACTATTATTATTATTATTATTATTCAAGTTTAAAATAAAACAATTTGTACAGATTTAAAATTATTTGTATCATTGAATTTTCTATTTAGCAACACAATACAAAAAGAATGTTTTTTTTTCTACATTCTTTAATTTCCAAAATATCCTAAAAAAATATGTTTTTAACCTTCAATTTTAAGGGCTGTTTTTTCCTATCCATATCTAATGCGCGTTCCACTTCGATAGCGTCCCTTGTAAGCTTTAAATATCACTGTCTCTTGTCAGAACAAACTTTAATCCCCTAACTACATACGAACAATAAACTAAAAGTTTCAAGTTCAAAAATAGTCTCTTTTAACACGTCCGTGTCATAAACATCGCATTAACAATATTTTTACTATCAAGTATATGTGTTTCATTAACTGATGAAGAGAACTTTCATGACAATATGAAGTTTCCTCCAGTTATTACAACCTCTGTCAAACTCATCGGTTTTGAAGAATCGTTACAATTAAGATTGTCAAACATCAACTTCAATATTTATAGGGTGTCCATGTAAAATTTCTACACGAAGACTAGCGTATTACCACCGGCAGTCTCGTGACGATCGAAAATTAATCTAGCCAACTCAAATCTATACGAGTTGACGGAATTCGATAAGTTAAATATTCCTTAATTCTTTGATAACTAGTAATTAAATTTTTTCGATTAAATCGAAATAAAAATGTACATGTATCTACAAAATTGAAGGAGTCCGAACTTTCGTGAAATGTAATTTTATTTAATAAAGTAATCATTATTAATTTCAGTAGCTCTTCTCCGATGCTTTTTAAACTTACACATTCCATTGGTATAAACATCTCGAGTTCTAATTGCGAAAAATAAATTAACCGCTGTTTCGATCTCGTTATCGTTTTGAATTTTTATAAGCTTGGAATAAACTCGAACCCGTTTGTTATACTCTCTCTTTAATAACAGAAAGATCTCTACGAACACTACGAATGCGTTCTGCTACGTTTCTTGTTGCGTTGTCAGAGTTAAATTCATAAAATACAAAACCATGAATTTTTAACATTTCGCTTACCACCTTTAACTTTGGATAGATAACGGAACATTGAAACAAACGAAGAATTGAAATAGCGTACATCAACTAAATGAAAAAAATCTTTTAACGATACCATCATTATTATATCACTGCTGTAAAATACTACAAACAATTAAATTTGAATTTAACTCTGACAAAAAACCGCACGAACTTTCTCCGGTACCTAACTTTTTTATTATTAAGGAGATATATAATATCACGGAAAGTAATAATTGACTGTAGCTAAATTTTATATTATATTTGGAGTCCATCCGCCTTTCCCTTTCATGACTTTAAATTTCGTGTCGATTGGCCTTTTGACAAGGGCCTTTCGGAAGTACATCCCAAATTCCCTTTGACACAGTTTTTGAACAACGAACAACGAATTCAGAAGATAAATGCATTTATAGATTAAAACCAGTCACGCTATACAGGGTGTCCCAAACACTGTGAAAGACCTGGAAAGTGGTTAGGTTCCTGAAATGATTTCAAGTAACTTTTTCCATTGGGAATATATCAAATTCGGGTTTTTTAACGAGTTAGCTTCTCGCTGGAGACCGTTCGCCTTTCTCGCTCTCTGATTGGTCAGTGTTTTTCCTTAATAACTCGTTAACAAAGCCTAATGTGACATTTTCGTAAAAGAATAAATTGCTTCGAATTATGTCAGGAGTCACTCCTTTAAGGGACTTCCAGTTTGTTTGCGACACCTTGTACAGTTTTATTTAAATGACTAACTTAACCTTTATATCTCTAAAAATAATAGTGCGAAAAAAATTCGTTTTCGCCAAAACATTGGTTCGCTTGAACTGCACAAACTTGATACAAACAACTTTTTTGTATTTTCCATAGTTAAGAAATTATGCGCCTGTATCACTTTCGTGCGAACACATTATATCTTATGATGACCAATTATTTAAAATTCTATTGATAAATTTTGCTACGTAGTTAAAGACACGGATTTAAAATTCTTAATTCCAATATGTTCTTCCAATATGTTCGTAAAAATAAAATTTAGTTGAGTCAAAAGTACTAAAGTTTTACTCACAATAAGCTATATGTATGACATATCTGTCTAACTTCTTCAAAATTAGCACGTTAAAAATAAAATAGCATGTAACACATATTAAGATACCATTAAAAAAACAGTAACATCAACTAATTATGGTGTATTTATTTAGTTATTTCATCTCAAATTCATTTCGTATACTTTGTAAACTTATTTGCAGGAACGTTTCTTTATTTATAGTTACTACGCTGCTTTTTAATACATCTTTGATTCCATAATTATCTATAAGAATAATTTATCTCCTACAGCTTATTATCAATAAGGTGCACATATTTCCAATTATTTAACTTTTCTAACACCGAATGGCAAGGTTTACGCGCGGCTAAGAAGAAATAGCGAAGACAAGGGAAAGTTCGATCTGTGAGTCGACCAACAATACGTACCCAGAGGATACTAGTGGTTTAACAAGTATTAATGACTCACCTGTGGCTGAGGAACGCAGGTTAGATCTATGGTGTCGCCCAACAGGTCAGGGTCCATTACTCGAATACCTGGAAAAATTGTCGAACCAACTGGAAGATCTTCCACGGCTACGGCCTCGTATGGCACGTTTAGAAAATGTGGAGGATTATCATTTTCGTCGAGAACGATCACGTATGCATCCACACCAACGATGTTTGGTTGTTGACCAGCTGGTACTTCGTCTTCTAACGTGACGCGAAACCGTATTGTATTGTTTTCCTGAAACAGTCAAATAATATCCAAAATAAAAAAAAATATATCAATATTGTTGATGGTAATTCACAGAATTAGTAATTTTAGATTTACGTTGCTCTTTACTTGTTTTATAATATAAATGAAGCATTCTCGTCCAATGCTGTATAGTGTCGCTGTAGTTATACATGCTATATGTTAAGTGGTTCATGATGTATAAATAAAAATTTACCAGTAGATTCGGGAAATTCAACAGCAGTGGAGATTACCGTTGTACAATTATATTATAATTGATTAAAATATTGTCGAAGAATTTTGTTATTAAAAGAAAAAATTACATTTCAAGGCACATTTGAAAACAGTAATTAAATATATGTTCAAAAACATTTCAAATTTTAAAGTTATTAAACGTCGTGTATCGCTATCTTCGTGATAATACAATAACGGAGAAAAAGATTTATTGTAAGCAACAACATTTGAACAGTCCGTCCGGATAATTACTTATGATTTTATTGTTCTCACAAGATGCTGTATTACGATCATGTGAATTAAGTATTTACATACATATATAATGTACATTCTGTATTGAAATCAGCTGCGTATAAATTTACTCTTTCATCTAAATTAGAATTCCAACAGGTTATGGGCCCATTTTTATCTGTATTATTGGTCTTGGTGATGAAAGAAAACGAATGGCACAAGAAATTAGGATATTTAAGTTACAGGAACATGAAAATATTACTGAGAAATTTTGGGGAGTTGCAGATGTATGCGGCCCAATGGATCCAATAACTCGGAACAAACGAAGCATTTTATGACTGTTCTGGACGATTATACAAATTATGTGACAGTATACTTGATAGATTCAAAGAATGGTGTGTTGGAAAAACAGAAAAAATACGTTTTAGTAGAAGAGGCAAAATGGAATTTAAAATCATATAAGCTGAGATGTGACAATGAAGGAGAATATATGAGTTGAAAAATAAAAGACTGGTGTAGATGCAGAGGAATACAATTAGATTATACAACACCTCACACACCCCAATTCAATGAAAAAGCAAAACGCCTAAATCTTACCTTGTTAGACAAAGGACGAGTTTTGTTGTTTGAGAGTTAATAAAAAAAAGAAATATGGGGAAAGGAGATATTGGTTGTTGCTGACGTACAAATCAGAAGTCCAGCAAAACCAATATCCAAAACAAGCTATGAGTTGTGAAATGGAAAAAGGCTAAACATTTTGAATAATATTTGGCAGTATTGCTTATGCGAAGAAAGTAGGAAATATAAAAAAATTAGAGAGAAAATGCGAAGAATATAAATTCGTGGGATAATAGTCTTATCAAGTGATGTAATTTCTGAAAAATATTGCACAGATGATAATGAGATTAGAAAATTAAACATCCTTGATATTAGTGTTGAATAAAGAGGAAGTGGTGAATAAATGTAAGAAGAGGGAAAAGAGAATGAACGAGGAAGAATGTATGAAGATAAGTTAAATAAAATTGAGAAAAATAATATAATACAAGAGGAATTAGGTACAAAGTGACAAGAAAAATTAGGAATTGGAAAAGATTCAGAAAGATAAAAAAGAAATAAGAAATTTCTAGGAGGATACGACGACTATGTCATATTAACGTACAAAGAATATACAAACAGTGAGGGGAACAGAAGATAGTTGAAAACCATATGGGAAGAAAAGAGGTCGTTGAAGGAAAATGAATCATGGAAAATAGAGAGGAAGCAGAAGGAAAAACAATTTTAACCAGCAGATGGGTTTTTACAATTAACGAAGATGGGTGATAAAAATATTAGTTATGAGATGATGTGAGCAGGAAAAAGAAAGTTTTGTCGAAATTCTTATAAGATTTTGAATAAGTGCAATTAAGAAAAAGTACATAGTTATTGAAAAATTTTTTTAAATTTCATTTTCTTCTATTTCATTTTTATCAAACCGTAGACCGTTTAGTAAACTATTTTCAGATAAGATTTTCAAATTTATGTTCCGCTGAATCGAAAACGAATTATAAGTTAAAATTTAAACGCAAATTTTCTCTACGATTACCATAATGAACATTAATTGAGAGAAAAACAAGCGTCTTTAAGATTCAAGAAATAGTTTTCCACTGCAGAAAGTGGCATCTCGTTTGGGAAGTTTTCAAGTTTAACGAACAGACTTTTTTAGCTGTTGCATCAAAATTAACGCCCTTAACTTGTCTCGTGTTAAACGCTATGTTTACGTTTATACTTTCACGGTACGGCGAAGACTTTCTTAAATAGTTCTTCTGATACCTTCCATAAAGTTTATTACATTTCCTGCTAGCAGAATAATGCGAGATACCGAAGGGAACAATAAAACGTCTTTAGTTTGGAACATGCACGCATACAAAATAATATCGAAAAACTTTTAAATTTTAATCCACAAAAACGGTAGAATTAAAAAAACTTAGACATACAATAATATAACAGTACCAAGAAACATTTATCTCATCGTATTAGAGTTTTAGAAATTTTAACACGAAAATCAAACCGCAGAGCACTATCGAAAACAAATTTTCCAAGAAGTTAAATAGTCTGTTTGAGTTTCTAACTTCCATTTTAAGGCCGTGAGAAACGATACTCGGTTTAGGACTGAAGATCGAATCGTGAATGATCGATGTCTTAAAAGAGAAGCAACGATGTAACCCTGGCTTCTCACGTACCGGCTCAAGCACGTTTCCGACCAAATCTAAAGGCTTCTTTGAAGGACAGTAAAACTTTTGCAGTAAGTTCGTATCTTCGAACGTACACCGTGTTCGTTTATGTATGCGTAACGGTCGAGCAAAGCGGTAGGGCGCTGGCTCTGGACGAAGTGAATCTCAAGTGATATCGACTTAATTGTGCACGATTGTACGTGTACAACATGGAGAAAATAATGAGCTGCAGTGGACGGAAACCGTTCGAGAATTAATATTTTTCCAACGAAGGAAGGATATTATGAAACGAGTTATGACTTTCCTGATTTTTAATACGTTTTCTTTTGCAGATACTTTATTAACCCTTTCGTTACGAAAGGTGTATGCATACGTATACAATGTATGTAAAAACATACGCTTATCCAATACGTACAATTTATCAAGGTTAGTTGTCCTAATATCGAATACTTTTTTTCATGTACCTATTTTACCCATTTACAGGGTTTTTATAAAAACTTGTATATTATAGTTTTATAGGAAATTTTATGTTATTTTGACTGCTGACAGTCAGTTGTAAAATATAATAACGGTTTAGACATTTTTCATTATTTCTATTCAGGAAAAATGATGTAGCAATACAAGCGGTTATAGATAAAACAAATTTGGAGTTTTAAAGGCGGAGAAGACATGTTAGGTTTCTAGAGAAACTTTATTCCGTTTTATCGAACAATTAAAAGAAAACCCAAATCTTTCGATTGTAGCTATTATAAATAATTCTTTGAAAAAAAGTTAGTGTTTTTTTCACGTAAATAAGGTTTCGTGTAATATTTTTCACGCGTTTACAAATATTATTTCAACGAAATAAAAACTTGCCGAAAAACGGAGGAAAAGGGTTCGGTGGTTCTGCACCACTTTACATAAGCCCGCAGCGGAAGAGGAAGTAAAAAGAGACAGAACCATGCAATCGTACGTAATGACTGGTATTTAGCGAGAGGTCAAGGATTCAAATACGACACACGGTCTTATCGTATGCATCACTGTGCTGCATTCGTTGGCTTTCTCGTAATACACGAACAATTCACAAGCACAGTAATTTTGACTTGGCGGACCAGAGAACTTCCTTTTCCGTTCGCCAACATGTGCCCGTTTCATCGTGCTTGTTCGCTTTCCTCTTTAAAAGGCGACCAATACACGTATACGCTCCTCATCTTCTGTGGTCGCGTCTGAATAACCTTGGAGATTTCTCTTATGCTCGTTGAAAATGACACAATCACGAGTATTTTTTTTTTTTGCTTTCGATCTTCTTCGTTTCTTCGCCCCATTGAGTTTCTTTCTTTGTTCGCAGTTATTTTTTTGTTGCTTCACTTTTTTTCTGTTCGCCTTTCTCCTTTCCCTTTGCGTTCCTCTCCCGCAGTTTTGCCAATGTTTTCAGATAATCATCCTCTCATTCTTAAGTTTTCTGTCGGTTACAGACAGAGGAACAGGACAGCGTAGCTGCTTCCAAGGGATACAATGCATCGACAACCTCGTCGGTTGGATCTGTCTCCGAGTTCCGCTCGTTCTCTTGTCATCGTGTGTCGCAAGTACGTGCACGGAATCGCGATTTGCTGGACAAAAGCCTGACAGGGCCGTGTTTCGGTTGCTTTTGCGCTTTTATTTCGACGGCACGCTCGCGATACAAGTGGTCCGTGCACGAGCAGCAAACAGTCTCTGCGATAAGCCGACTCTGTGTGTTGGGTTTTATCGAGGCGATCGCAACTATGTGTTGCTCATGCTATGGAATTTCGGCGAATTGCTCGGCGCCAGCGCTTTATTAGGTTGCTATTCGACGCTCTAGCGCCACACCTCTTGTTCGTGCACGAAGGAAGCTGGAAGGCCAATTGTGCGATCACGAAACTTTAATTACGGACCCGTACCTTATCTGCTCAATTAGGACACTCGTGAGGAAGAATTTCAGTGAATTGGTATTTTCAACCAATAGCCCATGGTTTGGTGTTTTGTTGGTAAATACGAAAAATTAGGATAAGCGTAGAATCATGGCGGTCTAATTGTAGAGCAAGTTTTTTTTTCACATTTTACAAAACTGATTTGCGCTCTATTATAGATTATGTATTATAGTATTAAGTAATATGCAATTTTTCTTACGTGATTTCTAAACAAATTATCCAAAGTTAAATTGATTGATTGTTTCGAATGAATTTGTTAAAAAAAAGGTACAAAATAAAATAAAAATCGATTTGTACAACCATCAAAGTTTGAAAAACATTGAAAATCTCGTGACAGTTCGTAGCCATTACTCTGCAAACCAAATAAGCACCGGCGCTATTATACAGTTGTTGTACTTCTTTACAACTACACGTACATGCTCGTATGTTTTATGCAACGTTAAGAACAAACTAACTCTGGAGTTGTAACATCGAATAGCGGAGTTGAGGGACAGAGTGAAAGAGCAAGGGACAAGGTGTGTTCTCGATTATACTTTTATTTTACCGAGGAAGAAAAGTAGTTGACAACGAGAACTCGTTGTTTTGAACATTAATGACAAATTTAATTTTTACGAATAAGTCTAACAATTCGTTACACCCTAACTCTTTAATGTGCAATGTAATTAACACATTCGCGACTGCTGGCATGAATTCGTGTCTTTACAAATTCTTTTATTGCTAAATTGTAACATTTACTTTTTTTCAAATTTTAAACAACAAATGATTATAATCATCGTGTCAAACAGCAGTATTTCTTATATTGACACTTTAAATAGCAGATTATTTACCTTTGCCGTATAGACTTTTGGAAATTGTGTGCTGTGTTCAGCTAACAATAAGCGTCTCGCCGAAAATTACCCGTTGCGAATGT
>SMSQ01018268.1:8102-25123 GCA_019453375.1 Ctenoplectra terminalis
AAAAAAAAAAAAAAAAATACCAAACTAAGCACTTGAAAGTGGTAGGTCACAGTGGTGTTCCCCCTTAAATGATTCGCGTATAGATACTCTTATAGCTGCTTTCAACACATTTAGGCTGATACGGAACGACGACGTTTCTATCGAACTTTCTTAATTTCTAAGTAGACTCGTCGGAAATAATAACACTTCACGCGTAAATCGGCTGTTGTTAACGATTTTCCGTCAATGAGGGTTAGAGATTCGGCGGCGCGCCGCGAAGAGGCTTAGGAACACGAGAACTCGACTGAGTGAACTTAAGGTTGCGGCGTCGCTATTTTGAAAAGTAAATAATTGTGCTCTAATTAGCGCAACGACACGAAGATCTGCTAATTACATAGTCTCTCTGTGTTGGAGGATTTAAGGGAATTTCACGCCGCGTAAATGCACTGACATTTTAGAGCACAATTAATGTAAATTAAACAGGTCGAGAGAATTATTTAGAAGAAAAACGAACTAAGGAATGTTTAAAATTTGGATACGACGAAACGTGAAATTCATTGCGATATATTCCGGTTTAAGCTTTCAACCATTTTAGCGTATAATAATTTAATACATGTGCAAGTTTATCAATATTATTTTAAAATATTTTAATAAAATGTTGCAATATTATTTTAAAATAACACTTATATTATATTTCTAATTGTCATCGAATAAAAATTATTTTGTTTCTTTAAAAAGAAAAATCTTTAATCTCAGAATAATTCTGTAAAAATATATTTTGATAGATTAATTTTATGGATTTCGGATCATTTTTTATGCAATCGTGTTTTTATTTCGTTAAAAAATTTCCTAGTTTTCAGAAAAATGTGGAGACTCCGTTGCTAACATTAGAATTTTCTTGTTTTAATTTTTATATTAAAGATACGCTTCTCTTACGAAATTGGAAGCTTGTTTTTTGGTGAAACGAAAGCGCGATTGGGTCGAAAAGATATGGAAGACCATAGCAGGTTTAAGTATTCGCCTATCTTGGATATTAAACGAATTTCGTACATTTTTTTGATTAAAGAATTAAAATCTATATTTAAGAAACATCTAAGATTTTATTTTGCGATAGTGTAACAGTTTTTAAATAAAGTAGAATATATAGGAAAGATCGCCGATTACTTTTGCGATGAACTCCATATGTGTAATTAAAGTCTGTCTGTATTTTTCAATAAATTCTTTTCGTTTATAATATCAGTGTAACAAAGCTTTCATTACACATACTAGGTTGTCCCAAAAGTTTCTTTCGTTTTACTAATAATTATTGAATGCATAATATTTTCTGTTTTACAGAAATATAATATATTAAAAATATATAAAAGATAATATATTATTATTTTGTATAGGATCCATTTTGCTCTTTTATCTTCCTCTATTTTTCCTTTAATAGATAAATCTGTATATTTATATAAACACTGCCAAACGAAATTGTTGCGTGAAGACAACGAAAGAAACTTTCGGGACAATCTAATATTATTATTAAAATATTCCTAGTAGTTTAAATAAATTTTCGTGTATTAAAACGTATATTTGACTTTTCAAAATGTCATTAACTGTATAATTAATTTAAAAAAAGAGAGAAAGTATTAACCATAGATTATACGTGTAATTTTCTTCCCAGGCAAAGTTTCCAATTAAATTTTCTATTTTCGTGAATTAAAATACATTTTTTTACCTTTAAAACAAAGCAAATTAACCAGCCAAATAGAGAATCATAAATATTTATACATTTTAATTTTCAAAACAATATTAAGTTTTCATAATAACTTTGTAGAACTTAAAAAAGTTTAGGAGCGATAGGGGTTGAATATTTAAATATCTTAAATAAAATAGGAAACATCAAATTTCACTGTTTTTTTTCTTCAAATATATTCTAAGTAAACTGTCCGAAGCTTATCTTTTGAAACGTTGAAACATGCATTCATAATCGCTGCCTTCACATTTATGAAACAGATAACGAATTTGATGTTTAGCTTTTACACGACAAGTATCACTTGGCCGTGAATCGTGTTCAAACGTAATATTACGTGAATGCTAGGCTTTTAATAAATACGAAATGCAAACTTAAGTAGCTTAAAGTGTTTCACTCGTCTTGTACACTCTCGAGAAATAAAATCCACGGACTTCGCGATGAAAGACAAGTAGGGTCTATTTCGTTTTCACTTCGCTCGAAATTGAGCTTGATCCAAAGATGTTTTACGTCGAATCTCCTTTCCCTCTCTTCTCTTTATTTTTCGTCATCTTTCGCGTATTTTTAATTATTTTAAAACAGCGTTCGTATCGAACACAAAAAAACTAGATTATTTTTACAACATAATGTAGTTGTTTACAACAACTACTGATTAATTTCTATTGATTTTATGTTTCTAAAAAAATTCGCAGAAATGAAGCACGAAGTTGAAGAACTATTTATCACACAATGATACTATAAAAAATAGAAAAATAAAAAAAAAATCCCAGAATGGTAAGCAACGAGTTAAATACCGTAACAAATATACATTACGCAGATTCGCTATCCTCCACGAAGAAACACAATTTATTCTACTAATTCACTAATGCAGAGATTCACTGATTAAAACCCATAAAGGGAATTCTTTTTTTATTCTCCATGATATCATTCTGAAATAAACAGATCTCTGTCTTTCTACTTTATTTTGTTAGAAATAAACAGAAATGAACCTGTACGAATCTATAAAAGTATATAGAAAATAATTCATTTCTATTAATTTTATATTTTTAACAAAACTCGCAAAAATGAAGCACAAAATTGAAGAATTATTTATTACACAATGATACTATAAAAAGTAGAAAAATAAAAAAAAAAATCCCAGAATGGTAAGCAACGAGTTAAATACCGTAACAAATACACATTACACAGATTTCCTATCCTCCACGAAGAAAAACAAATTATTCTACTGATTAATCTCTACTAATTTTATGTTTCTAAAAAAATTCGCAGAAATGAAGCACAAAGTTGAAGAACTATTTATTGCACAATGATACCATGAAAAATAAAAAAAAAATTCCTAGAATGGTAAGCAACGAGTTAAATACCGAAACAAATACACATTACACAGATTCGCTATCCTCCGCGAAGAAAAACAATTTATTATCTCTGAATATCAATAAAAAAAAAAAAAAAATAATCACAAGCTTACTATTCTTTTCATCCTACCATCTTCACAGAATTATATATTTATACTTCTATCCCTTAACTTCTTGCAACGATAAAAATTCGCATCAATTCGCGACACAGGAGAAACGATCGGGCGTATCTCGTAGGAATTAAAATTTCCTGAGCGTTTCGTATTAACTGCCGCTCACGGATTCCGATATACGTCGCATCAATAACGAGGCATTACGTTATTCACGGCTGCAAAATACTCAGGCGCTTATCGTGGGTCAACGCGACTCAGATTCATGCAGGAGAACTGTAGTGGCCGCGTGCATAATCCATATTCGATATCGAGAGGCGTTCGACGAAACGGTTCGCCTACGGTTCTCGTCTCTCGAACGTTGTCTTTAGTATCGATTAGCGATTTGCCAGTGGCTGAAGGTTAAAAGACCGAGTATCGATAAGCAAAAACGTTTAATGGCCACCAAGTAATAAACAATCCGGTTCATTCAGCCGAGTGAATCGTGAAAGATGGATGTCACGAACAAGAGGGTCCTGATGAAACTTGTAGTAATCGAGCGAAAACGATCGATACGCGGGCTTAGGACTTGGGATAATCGACGTTAACAACGTGGTCAAACCGGGGAATACTGTTTTCTACAATTTGTTAATTAAATGTTAAAAGACCTTTCGGATGATTCGAATTTAATGGCGAAATTGATTGAACACAAAAATCATAATTTAAAATGAGAATCAAAAAAAATAAAAAATAAAACGAAGGTCG
This sequence comes from Ctenoplectra terminalis, assembly GCA_019453375.1. NCBI lineage: Eukaryota > Metazoa > Arthropoda > Insecta > Hymenoptera > Apidae > Ctenoplectra > Ctenoplectra terminalis. The sequence continues at coordinate 12,023 of SMSQ01018268.1, forward strand.
AAGGATTCGTGAATTAAAAATTATGTACAACGGCTACACAAAGTATTTGCACATCAATGTATTGATTGTATTTTAGTAATTACGTATTCGTTAATTAAGTTGAAATAGGTGTATTAAATATTCTAGCGATTGATAAAAAATGTGAGACGTAGATTGTAAAATTTAATGAAGGAACGTTTTGTTAAAAAATGTAGCTAAGTGCAAATACTTTTCGTAAACGCTGTATCTGGATGTAAATTTTATTTAAAAATGCGAGTATGAATTTTAGGAACGTTCGACGTTAACCCTATATGGCTTTGTGTGACTTCAGAGTTACATACTCATGTATTTATTTACATTTAAAAAAATTGATTTCTTTTAGTTATCCCTGTACTATTAAATTTGATTACTGTATTACCGCAGCGATACCACGATCCATCTATATAAATTGTTAGTTTAAAAATTATCAAATCAAAGTGAAAAACTGCAAACAATCGCACTGCAACCTCCTTATCAGAGGAAAAATTACAAAATTCGAGCTATAGAGGGTTAAGGAAATCAACTGATATATATCAATGGTACTTAAAATTAAATACCAATAAACAGAAAAAGGGTAAAATGAAATTCAAACCTAAAAAATTTCTGATCGATGTGATTTTCCAATTCATAAAATTGTCCATGAATTCTGAAGTATTTATTATTCGATATTTAACTCACAGACTCCTTAAAGTACAACGGTAAACAACATGAAAAGAAAAAGTGTTATACGACCAGAAACAAGAACTAGCAATTAATGAAACACAAACTGCCAATGCCAACAGTCAACGATTACGTACACAGGAATTCAATCACCAAAAGTGGAAGCAATTAGATTTCTACTTGTTGTACTAAGGACGTAACCGAACTTTCAGTCAAACACTTTAAAAAGTAATCAAACCTTGAAGAACCTAAAGTTAATTTAGCGAAGGTAACCAATTTCTAAAATTTTGTTTCCAAACATTTCTAAAAGAATCGAACCCATACCCTTTTGGAATTAAATTAACGCTACCGTGTTCCACAATTGCATAAATTACGAACTGGTTCGTCAAATTCAGAGAACAGCTGTGAATATGTGAGTCTCTCGACGCTGTTTTTACTTCAGAAATTGGAACAGGACATTGCTTCGCAGTTACTTGAAAATTGCATAAATTACAAATCGGTGGGTCGAATTTAGAGAATAGTGTAGTAGCGTAGTTTTCAAGCAAGCATAGCTATAAGAAGGACATAAACCAGACCTAGCAAAAGAACCACGGCGTCGTAGGTTCCACGGAAAGGGCTAACAGTATATTAATTCTTTGCGGCACAGGACTTCAGATAATAAAATAGATCCGTGTTGCATAGAAATTTGATTGCGTTTTAAATGAAACAAAACTGGTATATTTTTACTAATAAAGGAATCACATAATGTAAAAACATACAAAAATAATAATATAAAATAATAGAAAATAATAGAAAATAATAGAAAATAATATAAAATAATATAAAATAATATAAAATAATATAAAATAATATAAAATAATATAAAAGTGGTATATAAACAACATATTAATTTTTGCTAATATCAAAGAGCGGCTTATATACTGCTAATATAAAAATCAAATAAATACAATAAAAAAAAATCTTTTAAAATAGAATATCACTTCAGTGATATAAAATTAATGTGGTTTGTAAACCACACCCGCAGTTAAAGGGTTAATTGAAATTGTTGTAGGGTGGGACTCAAATAGTCCCACCGTGCCACATGGGGTCATGAATGGTACTTATTAAAGCGCATCCTTTTCCCTAAGTCGAGGTGGGACTAAAAATGTCCCATTATGCATTACGGTGCACCAAAAAGGTGGGATACTTTTAATCCCAGCGTGCCCCAAAGAGTTAAGGCGAGCGAGGGATGAAAGGACAGAGTGCGTTGTAGAGAGTATATTGTAGAGAGTGCGTTGTAAAGAATGTGTTGTTGAGAGAGTCGTGGAGAGACATTGCGAAGACGGAAACGTGGTATCAGGGAAGCAAAGCGATCGCGACCGTTGTTAATTGATATATTTCTGTTTATTTTATTTCTGTATTTTTTTTTTTTTTTTTTTAATAAACTCGATGATTTATTTCTAATCCCACAATAGGTACAAATACGTAAGCTTCGTATCGTCTATTCTAAGATTGCTTGATGTTATCTGTCGTTTACTATCAAGATTTAATTTATTATATTTCTGCTGAGAAATTTTTTATTAATTCCTACATCATACGATGATGCAGAATTTTTCCTCATTCTCCCAAAAATATTATAGTTCTGTAACACATAATTTTATAAATACAATGATGCAATTTGGAGGATTTTTCATGATTTTCTGTAAAAAACATGGATAAAAATTTGTTTCTCTTAGATTATGTATATTTTAGACCACCCATCATTTTTATTTCTTGGAGTACAAATCTACTTCAATCGTCGGTAGTTTCAGTGTAAAAAACACACCCTCTGTCCCCAAAACAATCAGAATATCTTTAAAAATAACAGAACTATTTGAAAAGTCTTGACAAAAATCACTTTGCTTATTCAAAACATTCTCTCTCAACAGAAATACGATTCGCGCTTTCAAAAAGTGCATTAAATGCCTTTTTTATGTTCCTGATTGAAATCGCGTTGAGATTGCTCGTTCATTCAATATCTTCCACTGACGCGAAACGGTTTCCTTTCGTCGCCAAATGCAACTTAGGGAACAGAAGATAGTCGCAGGGAGCTGAATCGCGCAAATATTGTTGGATGATACACAAACAGATAACTAAGATTCTGTCGTTAGTCATTCCGAACTCAAAAAAGGGGATGTTGATGTAAAAAAAATTTGTTTTTCGGTCAAAGAATCGGTGATAATTGATGAACGATATTACTCGGTTCCTGATATCTCTCTTCTCGTTAATTTCCATATGAGATCGGCTTTCGTTAACGAAGAATTGTCGAGGCACCGTGTTGAATTACGCTTTCTCATTTAATTTATTCGAGAAGAAAACGTACGAGCATCAGGTTCGTTGGGGAATATATAACCGTATCGAGGTGCATTGTAAAGTTCGTATCTCGTCCCTGTATATCTCGTTTCCTATAGTTTTACACGATCCAGGGTCGTAACCTGAATGCGGATACATGTATACAATTTCACCAACTCGCATCCTGTTTGATGCAGCGCACACTGTCATTGTTCAATTCGTCCTGTGCACAATATATCACTCGCTGATATATCTATTGTCTCTCCAATCAATTCGCAATTACATTGTGTCTTAACTTCTGTTGATGCGTAACTCGAGAACAGGGGGTGTACGTATCGTTCCGTGCGCGATAAAATCAATTAAGGAACAATTTCCTGTTACTCTCTCTCTCTCTCTCTTCTATTTTCGTTAGATTCTGTTAAAATACGCGCCGTTTATGAAAAAGGAAACACGGATGACATCCGTGTGATCTCTATCTCTGATAGAAGTTAATTTATTTATTTATGGCTACTTTTAAGTAGCCACAGTATAACTATCGTTCTTATTTCCTTCTTATTATTTGCTATTCTCTATGATATTTCCATAAATTAAAAAGGGAAAGATAATTCTATATAATCTTTGTAAACTGAATCTTATTAAGAATATATTAAATATATACAAATTTTACTTCGACCGACCACGTGGATCGTATAACCTAATCACATTTCGCGACAGATTCGAAATTTTTATTCATTTTAATTGGGAATATTTAACTCAGTTTTTAGAGATTTTTAAACAGACGGTGACTTAATTTCCATTCGGATGTGGGAAAATATTGTAGGCATTTTGGGTCGCTTTGTGGCTTGGTTTCAGTTTCTTGATGAGGGATGGATGTCAGAGTGCCTATCGGTTAGGGGAAGAGAGTCTTTTGGTTTTTTGAACGAAGCGGTTCCAGTTTGGCTTTGGTAAAGAATAAATTTGGTTCGTTAGGTATCCTGATCTTAGTTAATCACCCTTAGATCGTCTCCTACGATATTATATTCGAATTTCTGACGTTATGTCACTTTGAGAAAAAGAAATAGAAAGTGTAGAAAAAAAATAGAAATGGTGGAAAAAGAAATAGAAACGGTAGAAAAAAATAGAAACTGTAGAAAAAAAAATAGAAACGGTAGAAAATAAAATAGAAACGGTAGAAAAAAATAGAAACAGTAGGGAAAAAAATAGAAACGGTAGAAAGAAAAAAAAAAAAAATAGAAAGGGTAGGAAAAAAGAGCAGAATTCAGATATCGCGTGAAAAGAACGCTTGCTCCACCATCTGCAGAGATTCACTGATTAAAAACCAATTTACAAAGTTCAACTGTCGGTTACATGTGCCCCGTGCCCTACTTTAACAGTTCCTGCAACGACTTCCAGAATTCGCGACTGCAGACGTGATACGAATAATTTGATGAATTTGTATCGGGAGATATCGAACATTTTCCTTTGTGTTACATTTAATCTGCAAGGTTTCTATAAAATGACCAAAAACCGACCTAGTTGCAACCGATTAATCAGGTTTAACATGTTCGCCGCCGGTGTGCGAACAGATGACGGATGCTCTGTGCCAATATCTCCTTTATAGGCCACCGGATAAAAATATAATCTCTACACGAAGCAATCTGACTGTGAATCTAACAAATATGAATTATTTTAACCAACCATATGTGGAACGTACATACTTTTTCAATATATCTGGAAAACACGTAAAAACAGCCACGAAAGCACAGTGCCAATTGAATCGCCGCCATTGCCGATCGTCTCCGATTGGAGTCGTCGGAAGTGAACGTGTTAATCAAAACTTCGAAAAAAGCGTCAGAAACACGAAGTGTAAAAAAGTTAAATTAAAATGGAAAAATAAATAAAAATAAATAAAAATAAACAAAAATATAAGCGACTCGTTCACATAAGCCTAACCTCCAAAGGTGTATGATTGACCATGCTCGCACGAAAGAATAGAAGAGTAAGCCAGAAGAAAAATATATACAAATAACGTACAAATACTACAAACACAAAATACACAGACCGAAAACGAAATGCAAAAAGGACAAACGAAAATATTAGTTGTATAGCTGCCACCATTGCAATACCATCGAACAGAGACCGCTTAGAAAAATATAAACTTTTGTTGGAAAAAGTTGCTCGTGTAATAAGATTGGTATTACATTGCAAGGGTCCCGAAAGTATTTCTAGACTCATAAATATCGGGATTCTAGAATATTTTGAGAATCTGGGTTATGTTTCGGCACTGTCGGAGACCGTAGAAAAATTAACTTCTTTATTTATTAATTCGGAGAAAATATTATATTCGTATTTCACTTATTTAATATATTCTCTTCTCTCCATGTCATATTTTTTATAATCTAGTTACTTTTTACCGTGGGTGTTCCCATAAGTCGACAGAGAATCGAAAGATCAATGTTCAATATCAACTGTAGAAATCGAGCTGTAAAAAAATCGAATTAATACGCTAGCATGGTGAAAGCCAAAATGGTACACTGGGAATGATTGTAGTCACCGAAGCGAAGGGTTGATGGCTCGAATCCACCCTTGGTTAAACTTTCTTTTCTGTCTGGTTTGTTTCAACTCAACAAACACTTGGTTCACCGTCTATCTCAATAGTTTACACCACGCTGGTGTATTAAATAAATCTTTATTCTGAAACATCTCACAAACCATCGAGTGTCTACATCTTTCGATTCTTTATTCCACCAAGATCCAAAATTTCATCAAAATCCAACAATTTCATGAACATCCATCAAAATACATTTCACCTGTTCCCCTTATCAGCGGTCATACTGCGAAAACACGCGCCTCTTTCTCGTATTCTTGCCTCTATCGTATCATTTACCGATATCCTCATATATTAGGTTGTCCCAAAAGTCCCTTCCGTTTTATTAACCCCTTCCCGTNAAAATATTATATTCGTATTTCACTTATTTAATATATTCTCTTCTCTCCATGTCATATTTTTTATAATCTAGTTACTTTTTACCGTGGGTGTTCCCATAAGTCGACAGAGAATCGAAAGATCAATGTTCAATATCAACTGTAGAAATCGAGCTGTAAAAAAATCGAATTAATACGCTAGCATGGTGAAAGCCAAAATGGTACACTGGGAATGATTGTAGTCACCGAAGCGAAGGGTTGATGGCTCGAATCCACCCTTGGTTAAACTTTCTTTTCTGTCTGGTTTGTTTCAACTCAACAAACACTTGGTTCACCGTCTATCTCAATAGTTTACACCACGCTGGTGTATTAAATAAATCTTTATTCTGAAACATCTCACAAACCATCGAGTGTCTACATCTTTCGATTCTTTATTCCACCAAGATCCAAAATTTCATCAAAATCCAACAATTTCATGAACATCCATCAAAATACATTTCACCTGTTCCCCTTATCAGCGGTCATACTGCGAAAACACGCGCCTCTTTCTCGTATTCTTGCCTCTATCGTATCATTTACCGATATCCTCATATATTAGGTTGTCCCAAAAGTCCCTTCCGTTTTATTAACCCCTTCCCGTGCCATTTAAATCGACGAAACTTGGGCCCAAGTGTATTCATCTTGAATCAATATCTAATAAGAAAATACTAACAACTCTAAAAATCCTCCATGGTATGATACTATCTACTCACGAGCCTACTGGCTCGTGATGTTTATGTTTGGGCCGACTATCTATTCACGAGCCCGGCTCGTCATATTCATTTTTGAGCCAAAATTTTCATCACGAGCCAGACTCGTTAAAGCACGGGAAGGGGTTAATAAGTAATTGTTGGAACCGAAAACAATGAGAGGCAGGAAGTTGTTCGTAAAACTGAAGGCCACTCCAAATAAGCTCAGCACGAGCTATGCGACGGCCCCAACGACGGTTTTACAACCGGGCCTGATGGAAACCAGACGGACCCTCGGCCCTCGGCAACACCAGCCGATCTTTAGGAAAAACGGCCGGAGGACATTATTATTGTACGAGCAGTCGAGCACGGAACACTTCCGAGAGTTTTTGAAAAACACATATTCATAGAAGAGAACCTGACGCTACCGAGCGTTTGGAGTAATAAAGAATAATCGATTCTTACATAATGGATACATAATATTTTATGTTTTACGATATATTATTATTTTACACAGGATTCATTTTGCGCTAGTTTTTCCCTCCATGTCTCGTCTAACAAATAAGGCTGAATGTTTATGTAAACATTGCTAGACGAAAGCATTGCGTGAAGATAACGGAAGGAACTTTCGGGACAAACCTAACACTAATCTAATCGAGCAACGAGCGAAGGACCATCTTGCTCCTCTGTCGTCGCGACTGAAATCTTTTCAGCCTCCTACAGATACCTCCTACGTACACCTCAGACAATTCTGTCCAAGATTTCAGCTCGGAGAGCGATCGTTAGAGGTCAAGAAACCGAGCGACGCAATTTCAGCTGGCGCGTGGCCGTTAAATATTGATCAAAAAGTAACGAGCCACCCACTTATCGTGCCCGAGATTGTAGAACAGCCGTGAACCGCGACGGTGAAAAGGAAGGAAACGCTTGGTGGTTTGGTCACAGCATGCAACTTCTTGCAGAGCTGGATGACTACGCGCATACACACACGATCCGTTCATGCTCGTTCTGGCTTAGGTTACCACGGAAGAAGCGGCCGAGAAACTGGAAAAGGGAACGGGAAAGAGGGACACGCGGAGAGATTACACGAAGCGTGATACACGGCTGGAGCCCACCGTGAAGCGGTTCTGCGAAATTCTCTTTCGCTTTGCATAACGGTAATGTATTCTATTGAGGCTGACCGGAGCTAGTAACCCAACAACCTCCGTGTTTTAAATAATGACCGGTAGCCACCTTCTCGGTCCTGAATCCACTAGGACGCCACTGTTTCCCCTGTGCCAAATTACTTGGATTGTTCCACTTAGAATGCTGAAGATGGACCTGTTCGAGCGATTAGAACCTCGGTGCATATTCAGATTAGGAGGAACTGTGTGGTTTCGTGTTTTGGTCGAGCTGTCTGGTTGTGTGCTGTGGGAGGAACTGTGTGGTCGTGTCTTTCGGAGGAACTGTGCGGTTCTGTTTTGGAGCAGTGTTTCCCAATGTGTGGCGTGACATTGCTTGGAGCAATAATTTGAATAATTCGAGGTTGATTAGAAGATGACGTTTTTGTCACTTTAATATTGATATAATAAAGAAAAGGAATCATTAGAGGGGATATTAAAATTTTGTGAGGGGTTCAAATTGGTTATGATTCAGAAAAGATTGGGAAATACTTTTGGAGGAACTATGTGGTTCTGTTTTGGAGCAGTGTTTCCCAATGTGTGGCGTGACATTGCTTGGAGCAATAATTTGAATAATTCGAGGGTGATTAGAAGATGACGTTTTTGTCACTTTAATATTGATATAATAAAGAAAAGGAATCATTATAGCGGATATTATAATTTTGTGAGGGGTTCAAATTGGGTATGAGTCAGAAAAGGTTGGGAAACAGTTTTGGGGGAGCTGTGTGCTCCTACGTGTGGGAGAAATATGTTTTTTTTTTTAAGTGTATGGTTCTATGTTTTGGACGAATTGTATGATTCTATGTTTTGGAAGAGTTGTGTAGTTTTATATTTTCTCGAAACTGTATGATTTTATATGTACAGTGGAGGAATTGTGTGGTTCTATTTTTTGGAGAAGTTGCGTGCTTCTGTATTGTGCAGAAACTCTGTAGGATACTATGTTTTTAATAAACTGTGTGATTTTACATATTTGAAGAATTGTGTGGTTCTATATTTTCTTGAAACTGTATAGTTCTACGTTTTGGAGAAACTGTGTGATTTTATATATTTGAAGAATTGTGTGATTTTATATATTTTGAAGGAGTTCTGTGATTGTATATTTTGGAGAAATTGTGTGAATCTATATTTTGAAGGAGTAGTGTGGTTCTGTATTTTGGAAGAGTTGTATGGTTCCATATTTTCTCGAAACTGTGTAGTTCTATGTTTTGAAGAAACTGTGTGATTTTATATATTTGAAGAATTGTATGGTTCTATATTTTGGAGGAGTTGTATGATTCTATGTTTTGAAGGAGTTGTGTGGTTCTACATTTTGGAGAAGTTGTATGGTTCCATATTTTCTCGAAACGATATGGTTCTATGTTTTGAAGGAACTGTATAGTTTTATATGTATATTAAAGGAATTGTGTGGTTATATTCTGTGGAGGAATTATATGATTCTGTATTGTGTAGAAACTGTATGGTTCCACGTTTTCGAGAAGCTGTGTGGTTCTATATTATTGAGAAGCTGTATAATTCTATATTTTACAAAAACTCTATGCTTCTATGTTTTGAAGAAACTATGCAGTTTTATATGTTCGAGGAACTATGTAATTTTGTATATTTGAAGAACTGTATAATTTTAAATATTTGATGAATCGTTTGATCTTATGTTTTGTAGAAACTGCATAGTTCTATATTTTGAAGAAATTCTGTGCTTTTATATTATGCAGCAATTATGTGGGTCTATATTTGAGCTCTGAGTTTTATGATCACTTGACGCCATCAAGTAACTAAGAAGAGGAACAGGAACTTCTTTCTTAATCTTCCTATCTAATTAAATAAAAGATTAAATTATAACAATTATTTAAAGTCTTCTATCAACACTTATTTTTCACGAAATTTAAAAGCAAAAACAATATCCTGTTTGATCGCCTTAGGTAAACGAGAACCTTGTTCTTCTCGCGAGAAAATCGAAATCTCTTCACATCTTCAGCAAATACCAGATATTCGTATTCCGAGATTTTGCATTTTGAAATTTCATGCAGCTCTGCGGAAAGAGTAAACTTTGAGCTTAAAATTACAAAGAGCGTGGACAATCAGAGTTGCGCGGTCGACTGCGTTTCTGTGTCGAAAACATAACACTTAGCTTTGCTTTTAACGTTTGTTAGTCAAGTTGAATCTGGCTCGAATAGGTTAAATGTGAGAAGGATTACCAGGTTTGATTTTATCAAAAACAGAGTGTTAAAATTTTTATAAAAAGCGAGTTTGTAATATCGACAGGTGCTCGTTATTTTTGAGGGTCATTCACTGTATTAATCGACTGATTTATTATGTTATATAAATTTTATCGTAACTCGAAATCGTGCAACTATCGTGTACTGTGAATTTTTATGCAAATTTGTATTTTTAAAAATATATATGGTATATTATTACACCGACACCTGATAAAGTCTGTATAACGATTTCTATTTTATAGATTTTAAATTAGAGTAAAAAACTGTAATTAATTATAACTTTTTTTTTGTCATTAGTAGANAGACTATGAAATTTTTATGCAAATTCGTATTATTAAGAACATAGTAAAAAAATAAAATAAAATAAAACTTGAGTAGAAAATTGTTTCACCTAGAAAGTATCATAAAAAGCACTATAATTTGATATTCCGTATAATTTTTCATGTTACGTGTACTTTATACAATTTTTCACAAGTTTCCTATAAATGCATGAAAATTCGCAGTCTAGCCATGTGAATACTTCAGACACGAAGATTGAAGGGTTCTGCCGACAAGCTATCGATCAATTTTTGTAAAACAGGTGGGTTATGTCTTAACCAAAGTAAAGCAGACACGGACACAGGCCCAGGTACGTCGTTCAATTTCAGAAATTGACAGTAACGATCGTCACGGGTGCCTTTTAAAGGTACTAGTTTACGGCTACGCTGTTTCACGAGTCACAAGATACGTAACAGTGCATCAGATTACCGTACGGACTCAAAATATATCTCAGATGCCGTAGTTTGACTACAGATCCTCATCTCAATTCTTTTTTGTATTTTTTACAAAGTTGTTTCGCATTTATCAAGACATTGACTGCCAAAGCAATTCTGCAGAATTTTCTCACAGCGTAGAAATAAAATAATAATAATAGTTACAAAAAATTATTGAAAGAAAGATCATAGAAAGAAATTATTATAGAAAGAAAATTGAAATAAATTAAGGAAAGGAACACCAAAATAGTATATCTCGAAGAATGTTAATACAATGAGGACCAGCAACTTTTTTGAAAATCTTGTTATGGAATGAAGTTACACTCGAATAAAATTTTTACTTGCACGCTTTTACGAAATATTTATATCTACAGTAAACAGGAGTCTTCATTTCAATTTTCAGACGAAGCGGTCGTTTTCAACCGTAACTTCCCATTTATAATTAGTTTTCACTTTTATGAATTTAAAGAAACGAAATACGAGATATCTCGTGATCGGTCCTCAATGTGTTAATGATTGTTTATCATTCGATTAAAGTTTAGAGAAGGCACCTAAAATATATCAGAACCCTACAAATAATTACGGAAAGATATTAGAAAAAAAAAGAAAAAAAACAAAGCTCTATAACAAAATTTTTGTCACCTCGTTAATGGCCTAAATATTGATAAATATTTATTTATCGTACTAATTATCGTTGTTAAACCCAATTAGTACCTAACTCTCTGTTCCCCATTGATGCTGCAATTATATAATTGGCGTGACAAATATAATTTTCTTCAGAGGTTAAATTTTGTATTTTCGTCAATCAAATTTTTTTTTCTAACTTTAAATTAATTAATTTTCTAATTAACCAAACAAATAAAAATCGCAGAAATTTATATTTTCTTCCTCGTTCCAAAACAACGCTCTAAATTTTCACCGTACTTCTGCGCAACTTAAAAAAAGTTTAGGAGCGCAAGGAGTTAAATAAAACTTTTGTGTTTATCTGTACCGTTATCTTTTCAACTAAAATTATTGGAATTCTGTACGTATCGCAAATATAACATCGAACCTATTATTTTATATTGTCTAGTCTCATTATCCGCGCAACATCATAAGAACCTAACCTTCATGAGTAACAAAGGATCGTTATGTTTCGAAAAACAGGATACATCATCTAATATTGTACATACAGCATCTACTCGTTCAATTGGAACCACATTTCATGTTCTATATTTTATTTTCTAATATTCTTCCTATTATTTATATATTTGTAAGATATTATATTAAATTATTAACACTAGAACTACCGCAGTGGCCAAAATGATTACAATTTTTTTATACAAATTTGATAAATTCACAGTGGTGTATTTTAGGAAATTTCTTGCGATTTTCTGTAACGAACACGAATAAAGATCTATTTTCCTTGCAGTTTATATTTTTTTCAAATACCAATTATTTTTAATTATTTGATAGAAATAGGTACGAGTCGTCCTGTTCATCCTCTGCTCCTAAATTTTTTTATCAAACTCCATTAATTTATAAAACTCATCTCTCAAACGATTCATAGATTTAAACGTCTTGGAAACCTTTCTCCCTTTAAATTATAGAAATTTTCCCGATAATTTTACATCCACTACATTATCGGACCATCAGAAGCCCATCGAAAACTTCTTAGATATCGAACCACTTGTAAAGCGATCGCTGCGATTTTTCGTGCTCTATTTTCTAATTGCAACGGAAATGGCCGAAGTAGAGGCGCGCTTAAAGACGCGCGTATCGATTATGGAGATGTAAGTTTCTGCTTATTGACGATTCAATTCACGTGGACTGGACGAACGCATTAACTAAAACGTGTACTCCCTTCGTTCCTTTCAAAAAAGTATAATGGCCACGATGACAATCACCGTTAATTGTACGGGTATCGATTAAACATCAGGGTCCCCTGTAATATGGAGATGAGACGGTACTTCAGGCTGGCCATAAGTTATCCAGATGATCATCTTTGAAGTCATTACGCGTGCATAAAGGGATTTCGCGTGTCGCAGCATCGACGATGTATAATTGGATCTTGTAAATCTTTGACCGCGCCAGTAAATCACGGTTAATAATGGCGTAAACCGATTTCGATGCAAATTTATATTTCCGAGAATAGAGTGAAAATGAAACGGTAGAATTTCGGTAGAAAAATAATTCCTTCTACCGGATATAAAAAATACTTCAATTTGGATATTTTACATATTTTTTCATATTATACGCATTCCGCGTAATTTTGCGCCTTTAACACGTGCAAGCGTAAGAGAGACAGAGGGAGAAAAAGAACGGAAGAGATAGACAATAGATACTATTGGGTTGTTCGGAAAGTAATTTCGTTTTTTCC